>JALJCO010003823.1:172500-196301 GCA_023101725.1 Atherinomorus stipes
AAACAATAAAGGGACGCAAAGTTCCACCGCCGCGGGGACAACGTCCTCATCATGTCATAAAGAAGAAAGAAAGGAGAGAGAGAGAGAGAGAGAGAGAGAGAGAGAGAGAGAGAGCGAGCGGTGGTGTCGGCCAAACCTGGTTACCAGGAAATGAGTAAATAAAAGAAAAGGATGGTGAGCAATAATGACGCTGTGACAGCTCCGCTATACACGGCTAATAACGGTGTCACAGCACCGCCCAGGTGAATTATGGGAGACGAGCGCGGCCATTTTTCCTGAAGTCTCCCTGAGGAACACCCCAGCATGTCTGCGGGGGTGAGGGGGGGGGGTGAGGAGTTACAGCGAGGTTACTGCTGCTCTCCTCTCTCCCATGGTTGTTTTAGAGACAGACTGATGGGAGAGATGAGAGGAGGGAGGAGGGAGGGAGGGAGGAGGGAGGAGGTGTTTAAGGAGCATCTCTGAGGGGGGGGGGGGGCTGAGTTATGGAGCGTGGTGGAGACTGGAAACACCTCGTACCGCTCTGCCGTGGCCGGAAGAGTGATGGCAGGGGAGCGCACAGCTGTGGCCTGGAGGAGGAGGTGGAGGAGGTGGGGGGGCTCTTCACCATGATTGCCTCGCTCTCTGGGAGGTGGAGGTCCCTCCTCCTCCTCCTCCTCTTCCTCCTCCTCGCTATGTTTGCTATTGTCTCTCTGGTCCAATAAGCTGCTCCGGATTTGTTTTGTTTGTCAACATTTATCTTTCTGTCTTCATGCTGAATTATAAAGAATAAAAAACAGAAATACAGAAATAATCCGACATTTATATTAATCTATGATGGAATACGAAGGTTCTGGATGCTGACTGGGATTAAAGGTTCTAGATGCTGACTGGGATTAAAGGTTCTGATGCTGACTGGGATTAAATGTTCTGGATGCTGACTGGGATTAAAGGTTCTAGATCTCAGGGATGTCAAAGTTGATTCTACAGAAAGGGCCGTATGGCTGCTGGATTAAGGTTCTGATACTGAATGGGGATAAAGTTTCTGATGAAGAATGGGAATAAAAGTTCTAAAAATTAAAGGGGTATAAAAGTTTTAAATTGAAAGGGGAAAAAAGGTTTTAAGTTGAAAGGGGAAAAAGGGTTTTAAAAATAAAGGGGTTATAAAGGTTCTTGATGCTGACTGGGATAAAGGTTCTGAAGATGAATGGGAATAAAGGTTCTAAAGTTGAAAAGGGAAAAAAAGTTGAAGTTGAAAGGGGAAAAAAGGTTTGGGGAAGAAATTGGGATAAAGGGTCTGGAAGATGAAGGGGGATAAAAGTTATAGGGATAAAAGGAATTAAAGTTAATGGGGATAAAAGGAATAAGGTCATGGGGGGAAAGGGGGATAAAAGGTTAAAGGGAAAAAGGGATAAAGGTTCTGAATGGGAATAGGGATAAAGGTTCTGAATGGGAATAGGGATAAAAGGTTCAGATTGGGATTGAAGAAAAAGATTCAGATTGGGATTAAAATTTCTAAAACTAGGGGGAATAAAGGATATGACTCTGAAGGGGTAAGAAGGGTATTCTTCAGAAGATGAAAAAAGGTCGTCAGGGAAAAAAATAATAATCTGCGGTACTCCATCTTCCTCGGATTATAAGACAAAATGATATTGTCTATCCATTACTGATGAGTGATGGGTTAAAAAGAGATAGATGTATACGATATTAACGACATGAAACAGACTGGTTTTCAAAGTAAAGGGATAGAAAAAAAGACAACAGAATGAGCTGGAGAAAGGGAAAAAGGAGAAGCGAGGGGGGGGATAAAAGGGGAAGGGGGAAGAATGGGAGCAGAGATGAAGAAGATGTAATAAAAAAGAGTAAGATATGACAGGGATAAAGGGGTATTGAAAGTTTGTGAAATTAAAAATAATATGCTAAAGGGAAAAAGGGATATGAATATTATTTTGGAAAAAAGGAATAGAAGGGGAAGGGGAATAAAAAAATCATCATAAAAAATGGATAAAAGTATCATTAATAATGAATAATAATTAAAATAACATTATGGGAGGAGATTCATGAAAAAAAGGGGGAAGCAATCAATATATAAAAAAAAAAATAAAAATAAAAATATAAAATATTCAAAAACCTCTTCATAAATATCAAAAAAATTATATAATTTATATTTAAAAATATATATTAAATATAAAAAAATAGGGTAAGATTAAAATTGGTATAAATAATAAACCAAAAATAAGATATAAACATTAAAAATATAAATTGAATAAAAATGTAGAAGGATATGGAAAAAAAAATGAAAAGGAAAAATAATAAAGGATAGGATAAAAAAATTATCAAAATAAACAAAAGAAAAAAAAAGGAAAAAACCAAAAAAAAGGAAAAAAAAAAACAAATTATTTCCAACAAATCAGAAGCAAACCAATGGTCACACTTACATGCTAATCAAGTCTATCGGATAATGACTGAAATGAAAAGTTTCGCAATCTCGGCATATCAGATATCGGTTAAAAAAAAGCCAATATCGTACATCTGTACTTTTTAGGCACTAAAACCTTAAATACTTATTTCCAACACATCAGAATCAAACCAATGGTCACACTTGCATGCAAATCTGTTGATATCAGAGAACGAAAAATTGGACAATATCGGTATATCAGATATCGGTCAAAAAAAAAATCAATATCAAACATCTGTACTTTTTATGCATTAAAACCTTAAATGGTTATTATAACACATCAGAATCAATCACTCTTACATGCAAAGCCGTTGGTATGAGATCACGGAAAATAGGAGTTAAACAATATCTGTATATCAGATATTGGTTAAAAAAGCCAATATCGAACATCCGTACTTTTTATGCAACTAAACCTAAATAGTTATTTCCAACACATCAGAATCAAACCAATGGTCACACTTACATGCAAATCCGTTGATATCGGATAACGGAAATTAAGACAGTATCGGTATATCAGATATTGGTAAAAAAAAAAAAAGCCAACCTCGAACATCCCTATAAAAACATATATTTTACGTGTACCAGCAGGGAAAGTCATGCTAGTCTGAGACATTTTTCTTCTCTGTGCAGCTTAATTCATCACAAATGTTCAACATTTGCCAAAAACGAGTACTGTATGAAATGTGTGTGTACTTTCGAGCTGCATGACATTTGCAGAGTGGGGAAAATGTATGTTATTGCAATTATCAGCATTACCTCTGTAATTTTCATCTCTTCCAAAATTCCCTGGAACACGGTGAAGCTTCAGCTGAATCAGAAGTGATTACCGAGTGATTTAAGACAAGTAGAGTGCTTTTATCTCCCGTAAAATAACACGTCTGACACAAGAAAAGATGGAGATGGTTAAAATTTGAGGATGAAATTTTAAAAGACTAAAACGGAGAGAGAGAAATTTGAATTTGGGCGTTAGTTGTAATGAAACGGTACTTCATGTTGTGTCCTTCCCCTTCATTTCATCTGAGCTCCATCATGGGATCCGTTCTGCTTCATTTAAGCTCCTTTCTCTCCCTTCTTATTATTCCCCTCCTTTATTCACCATTGTGCTCTCTCACTCCCCACCCAGCATTTCTCCTCTATCGCTTATTATCGCTCTTTCTTTCCTATTTTCCACCAATGCCAGAGATGCTGAAGCCCCATCAAGCCAGAATGAGCGTGCTCACTAAAGCACTGATTCACGGGGACAAAGAGGGAGCAGGGAGGCTTGTATGGTGGGGAGAGAGACCTGGAGTGTACCCTTCAATGGTCTCTGGACTGTACCCCCCCCAGCTTCCTCCTCCTCCGGCTGTATTTTCCTAATAGCCTCTTGGGCTATTTCTGGGTCCCTGTTTCAATGGGAGGTGGGAAGGAGTGAACAGTGAAGAGGAGGTGGAGGGCAGCATTTGTGTGAGTGGTGTGGGGGTGGGGGGTATTTGGCCCTGCTGAGGCACTGAATAAGCACTCTGACTCACAGCAGGATCAGTGGTGGTGGCAGCAGTGCTCTGTGTGTGTGTGTGTGTGTGTTCCTGTGTTTGCTACATTGTGAGGACCGATTTGTGCTTTTAAACCAACAAAGCGAGGACATTTTGGAAAGTGAGGACATTTTGGAAAGTGAGGACATTTTGGAAAGCGAGGACATTTTGGAAAGCTGGGACAATTTGGAAAGTGAGGACATTTTGGAAAGTGAGGACATTTTGGAAAGGGCTGGGGGGAGGGTGAGGACATTTTGGAAAGCGAGGACAATTTGGAAAGTGAGGACATTTTGGAAAGCGAGGACATTTTGGAAAGTGAGGACATTTTGGAAAGTGAGGACATTTTGGAAAGCGAGGACAATTTGGAAAGTGAGGACATTTTGGAAAGTGAGGACATTTTGGAAAGTGAGGACATTTTGGAAAGTGAGGACATTTTGGAAAGCGAGGACAATTTGGATGAAGGAGGACAATTTGGAAAGTGAGGACATTTTGGAAAGTGAGGACATTTTGGAAAGCGAGGACAATTTGGAAAGTGAGGACATTTTGGAAAGTGAGGACATTTTGGAAAGCGAGGACAATTTGGAAAGTGAGGACATTTTGGAAAGCGAGGACAATTTGGATAGTGAGGACATTTTGGAAAGTGAGGACATTTTGGAAAGCGAGGACAATTTGGATAGTGAGGACATTTTGGAAAGTGAGGACATTTTGGAAAGCGAGGACAATTTGGAAAGTGAGGACATTTTGGAAAGTGAGGACATTTTGGGAAGCGAGGACAATTTGGAAAGTGAGGACATTTTGGAAAGTGAGGACATTTTGGAAAGCGAGGACATTTTGGAAAGTGAGGACATTTTGGAAAGTGAGGACAATTTGGAAAGTGAGGACATTTTGGAAAGTTAGGACATTTTGGAAAGTGAGGACATTATGGAAAGCGAGGACATTTTGGAAAGTGAGGACAATTTGGAAAGTGAGGACATTTTGGAAAGTGAGGACATTTTGGAAAGCGAGGACATTTTGGAAAGCGAGGACATTTTGGAAAGTGAGGACATTTTGGAAAGCGAGGACAATTTGGAAAGTGAGGACATTTTGGAAAGTGAGGACATTTTGGAAAGCGAGGACAATTTGGAAAGCGAGGACAATTTGGAAAGCGAGGACACTTTGGAAAGTGAGGACATTTTGGAAAGTGAGGACATTTTGGAAAGTGAGGACATTTTGGAAAGCGAGGACATTTTGGAAAGTGAGGACATTTTTGAAAGCGAGGACAATTTGGAAAGTAAGGACATTTTGGAAAGTGAGGACATTTTGGAAAGCGAGGACATTTTGGAAAGCGAGGACATTTTGGAAAGTGAGGACATTTTGGAAAGCGAGGACATTTTGGTAAGCGAGGACATTTTGGAAAGCGAGGACAATTTGGAAAGTGAGGACAATTTGGAAAGCGAGGACAATTTGGAAAGTGGGGACATTTTGGAAAGTGAGGACAATTTGGAAAGTGAGGACACTTTGGAAAGTGAGGACATTTTGGAAAGCGAGGACAATTTGGATAGTGAGGACATTTTGGAAAGTGAGGACATTTTGGAAAGCGAGGACATTTTGGAAAGTGAGGACATTTTGGAAAGCGAGGACAATTTGGAAAGTGAGGACATTTTGGAAAGCTAGGACATTTTGGAAAGTGAGGACATTATGGAAAGCGAGGACATTTTGGAAAGTGAGGACAATTTGGAAAGTGAGGACATTTTGGAAAGTGAGGACATTTTGGAAAGCGAGGACATTTTGGAAAGCGAGGACATTTTGGAAAGCGAGGACATTTTGGAAAGTGAGGACATTTTGGAAAGTGAGGACATTTTGGAAAGTGAGGACATTTTGGAAAGCGAGGACATTTTGGAAAGCGGGGACATTCTGGCCGGTCCTCACTACCTAAGAAAACACCATTTTTGAGGGTCAAGATTTGGTTTTGGGGCGCATGAAATATCGGTGAAATATCGGTGGCGTGGTTGACTCAGTTTTAAGGCCGATATAGGATATCGATAGGGGGCGGATTGTGCTCTCTGCATATGCGATAGCAGGTTGTTTTTTTTGGGTAGGGCTGGGCAAAATATCGATATGAAAAATATACTCAATATATTTACAAATGGAACATTCGCCCATATAGAGATATAGGCTATGTGTGTTTTTTTGTCTTTGTATATAAGTAATGACCAAACATCTTGGTTAAAGGGACGAGAGGCAGTCTCATCAGGAATTTAAAAACAAACAAACATGCATGTCCATTTGCTCTCACTTTTTGATAAAAATATCAAGATATATATCGTGTATCGATATTCAGCCTAAATATATAGAGATATGACTTTTGGTCCATATCGCCCAGCCGTACTAATGGGTGATGAAGCGCTAAATACCAAAAATATCGCTTCCACCATGTTTCTCTCCGTTGCCTTGAACAGGCTGTGTGCTGCATAAAGCTGCAATTCGGTGTCTGAATTTCCCGCGCTGCCCTGCAGACGTGACGTCATTAACGCTACATCCACAGTTCTGATGCAGGAAGAAGACGGTGGCGGTAAATTAAAACACTGTAAGCGATAGTTATGGATTATTCTGCCGTCAGAAAACGATCCAGATCAACTGAAAGACACTAAAAAGTGGAACTACGAAGAAAAAGCGTAGGAAACAACATTATAGCTTCAGTTTGTGCTCCGTGACGGCTTGGCTCGTGGCTGCAGGTACCTGAAGCGCCAGTCGCGAGTTTCATTTCTTAATCTTGCTTCAAGTCCCTTTAAGTTACCAAGTTGTCAGAAACATTAGAATTAGCCACATGTTATCAGATACTAGCAGGTATTAGCTATCAGTCCAGATGTCCAACATGAACTCCTCTGGCTGAGTTAAGGAGAATTTGGGATCTTTGCTCTCTGTGCAGAACATAGTTGTATCTCTCAGAATACGAGATACGACCTCACAGTTGTCTGCAGATATTGGTATCGGTTGATATTGGAAATTAAGAGTTGGACAAAATCGGTATATCAGATATCGGTAAAAAAGCCAATATCCCTTGCTTAAATGTTTGCATTATAAATCTATCACCACATTCTGTCTTGAGAGCCCTGAAATGATACCAGAAGCTACTAAACTGCATCAGTGAAGTTCAGGTAGAACACCTGTACTGCAAATCTGTAGCCACCAAATACATTTGACATTTATTCAAATGGTGCAAACAGCAAAACTAACTATTTGAAGTTATCATTCTTATCGTGAGATGCAACATTATTACCGGGGGGGAATGTTTTTGACGATTTATCGCACACGACAACATATCACCCAGGGGAGGGGGCGAGGGAATGAATGAATGTCCTCACAAAGATAGAAGTACAAGGTTGTGTGTGTGTGTGTGTGTGGACTCGTTGCCACTGGAGGCAAGGGAAAAGATGCACACACACACACACACACCCACGCACACACACACGCACACACACACACACACACACACACACAGATGCACACGCACACGAACTCCGAATGTGGAACCTCTAAAGCTGATTAGTCAAACTTCTGATTTCCAATTTCAAACCCGCGACACAAATCCCACACTTAATATTCATGCAGAATGCAGTTGGGGGGCTCCTCTCCGCCCCCCCGCAGCCGAGAGGCTGTGGGCTGTCGGGGTGGGGGGGGTGTTGCCGTTTAATCAGCTTACTTAAAAGGAGGAATATGAAGAAAAAGAGAGCAGGAAAAGTCATGTTTCTGCCAGCGGAGTGGGCTGGTGAGTAAACGCAGATCAAACGTGTTCAGATGACAACACCCCCCCCCCCGCCACATCACCCCCCCATCACCCAATCACCAGCATGTCTTGTTTCATTCAGTATGACTGCCTAGAAGTGACCGGGGCAAACACACAACAAAATGTCCTGTCAGAGATCCGTCAGTGACATTTATTTAACCTCGTCTTAACAAGACAACCCCCCCCCAACACACAACCCCCCCCCCACAACACACACACACCCCCCCGCCTGAAATCCCCCAGTTCAGCAGACACTGCAGCAAAGCTAATATGCAGCAACATGAGGGAGAAACTCGGCTGAAAGACTTGACCGAGCATCCAAAACAGAGCCTTCATCATCATCATCATCATCGTCATCATCATCATCATCATCCACGTCCGAGCTGCTGATCATGTCTCCACCAAACCAGGTTCATATGAAAGCAGAGACTCTGCTGCTTCCAGACGTCTGACATCACTGGCGGACAGAAACTCTGCAGCCAATCAGAGACCAGCTCTGACTTTACTGGGTTTATTCCTAGTACTACTTTAGTCATTCTTAGTACCACTTTACTTGCTCCTAGTACCATTTTACTCGCTCCTAGTACCACTTTACTCACTCCTAGTGCTAGTCATTCCTAGTACTACTTTACTTATTCCTAGTACCACTTTATTAGTTGCTAGTAGCCTACTACTTTTTGCTAGTACTACTTTAGTCATTCCTAGTACTGCTTTAGTCATTTCTGATAGTATTTTACTTGTTCTTAGTACTACTTTATTCATTCCTCAGATTACTCTACTCATTCCTTGTACAACTTTACTTGTTCCTAGTACTATTTTACTCGTTCCTAGTACTACTTTAATCATTCCTAGTACAACTTGAGTCATTCCTAGTACTACTTTACTCACTTCTAGTACTACTTTACTCATTCCTAGTACTGCTTTATTAATTGCTAGTACTATTTTAGTAATTCCTCTTACCACTTTCCTCGTTCCTAGTGCCACTTTAGTCATTCCTTAGTACTACTTTACTTATTCCTAGTACCACTTTATTAGTTGCTAGTACTACTTTTTGCTAGTACTACTTTAGCCATTCCTAGTACTAATTTAATCGTAGATCAACTCTAATTATTCCTAGAATTGTTGCTTGGTTCCTAGGATTACTTTACTCGGTATTGCCGGCCCGATATCGGCCGATATTGGCTTTAAAACTGAATATTTATATCAGCCCAATATCCACCGAAATAATTAACCAATAACCGGCGCTGTTTGGTGACCCCCCCATCAAAGTCTTTGGTGTTTCTATCCGCGGGGAACGGGAACATTAGGCCACGCCCACCGTGTAACATTATGACGTCAGTCGTAGTATTTTTCTAATCTTGCAAAAGGAATGAATCTTACATCATTTTCAGCTTTAACATGGGAAATGTTATCGGCCTTGAGAAGCAGATAATTTTAGGTTGCATCTGTTGAAATGTTCAAATCCTGCATCACTGATAAAACTACTTCATACCAGTATTACACTTGCAGCCTCGTAGTTGTGAAGATATACGTCATATTTCCGGCGAGTGTCGTGTCAGACCGGAGGCGGGAAAAACGAGACCTCATGATGAGGGTTTTGGATTGTTTACTGCGTGTGTTTATGTTTGTGTGTTTATGATTCGAGCTTTTTCAGACAGCGCGACGTCATAAACGGGATTACAGCCGCTTCCCACAGATGTCATTTCTATTTCCTCTCCTTCCATCTACGTCTGTTAACCTTGTAATCAGGATGGCGTGCTGTGTCATCGTCCTCTCCGTGCACGGGCGGGCAGCCGACGTAAGAGAGGAAGAGGAGGAACGAGGAAAACGATGCGTTTTAACGAATGACAGCAGGAGACAAACACGTTAAAGCTTCTCCTCGCCAAAGAGAATAAAAACGGGGAAACTTCCATGAAGACGGGAGTTCAGGAGCCAATCAGCTTGCGGATGTTCGGGACGTTTCCGAACGCTGCAGATAGATTACAAGCAGCGATGCCCTCCTTGTATGCTGATATTCCTGCTCTGACTTCGCCCTCTTCCTCGCCGCCCGCTCTGCACGGCGTTGATAGTCCGGGAGGCCGAATGCAGCAAATGCACATCAGCCTTATCGCAGCAGTTCGACACAGATAGCAGCCTGTATCTCGCAGGCAAACAGGGAATTATTTTTCTGCTGTTTTCTTTCCCTCCTGCTCTGGAAAGGCCCTGTGGGATGGATGTGATGAGATGAAGCACGCAGAAGGCAATTTATCCTCCGTTTGTACCATTACGTTCATTTAAGAAAGCAAACAGCCTGGAAGCAGATTGAGAAGGAAGAGGGGAGGATGAGGAAGAGAGGGAGAGAGAGAGAGATATGCGTCTGCCTTCAACCACGTCGAGTGATCAAGCTGATTAAAGATGTGTTCAGTCTTTTATCCACGTCCTCTGAGCCTGGAGGACACGCACACAGGACTGAGAGAATTATCACAGGAGGATGAAAGGAAACGACGGGGGGATCGTTGGAGCTGCCGTTCCCAAGCAGGGAGCGAAGGTGGAGGGGTCTGAATGTGGCTGAGAGCCGGTGAGGGCCAGTAAGGGCACCCAGGAGCAGCCGAGAGCCACCGGGGGCAGTCGAGAGCAGCCGAGGGCCGCAGACTGATGCCGAGAGCCACAGAGAGCAGCCGAGAGCAGGAGAGAGCAGTCAAGAGCACCCAGGAGCAGCCGAGAGCACCCAGGAGCAGCTGAGAGCCGCCGAGAGCAGCCGAGAGCACCCAGGAGCAGCCGAGAGCAGCCGAGAGCACCCAGGAGCAGGCGAGAGCGGCCGAGAGCAGCCGAGAGCACCCAGGAGCAGCCGAGAGCACCCAGGAGCAGCCGAGAGCAGCCGAGAGCACCCAGGAGCAGCCGAGAGCCACCGAGAGCAGCCAAGAGCAGCCGAGAGCAGCCGAGAGCACCCAGGAGCAGCCAACAACACCCAGGAGCAGCCGAGAGCAGGAGAGAGCAGGAGAGAGCACCCAGGAGCAGCCGAGAGCACCCAGGAGCAGCCGAGAGCAGCCGAGAGCGGCCGAGAGCAGCCGAGAGCAGCCGAGAGCGGCCGAGAGCAGCCGAGAGCGGCCGAGAGCAGCCGAGAGCGGCCGAGAGCAGCCGAGAGCGGCCGAGAGCAGCCGAGAGCAGCCGAGAGCACCCAGGAGCAGCCGAGAGCCACCGAGAGCAGCCAAGAGCAGCCGAGAGCAGCCGAGAGCAGCCGAGAGCACCAAGGAGCAGCCAAGAGCACCCAGGAGCAGCCGAGAGCAGGAGAGAGCAGCCGAGAGCAGGAGAGAGCACCCAGGAGCAGCCGAGAGCACCCAGGAGCGGCCGAGAGCGGCCGAGAGCGGCCGAGAGCGGCCGAGAGCAGCCGAGAGCGGCCGAGAGCAGCCGAGAGCAGCCGAGAGCACCCAGGAGCAGCCGAGAGCACCCAGGAGCAGCCGAGAGCACCCAGGAGCAGCCGAGAGCAGCCGAGAGCACCCAGGAGCAGCCGAGAGCCACCGAGAGCAGCCAAGAGCAGCCGAGAGCAGCCGAGAGCACCCAGGAGCAGCCAAGAGCACCCAGGAGCAGCCGAGAGCAGGAGAGAGCAGCCGAGAGCAGGAGAGAACACCCAGGAGCAGCCGAGAGCACCCAGGAGCGGCCGAGAGCGGCCGAGAGCAGCCGAGAGCAGCCGAGAGCAGCCGAGAGCGGCCGAGAGCAGCCGAGAGCAGCCGAGAGCCACCGAGAGCAGCCGAGAGCACCCAGGAGCGGCCGAGAGCAGCCGAGAGCACCCAGGAGCAGCCGAGAGCCACCGAGAGCACCCAGGAGCAGCCAAGAGCACCCAGGAGCAGCCGAGAGCAGGAGAGAGCAGCCGAGAGCAGGAGAGAGCACCCAGGAGCAGCCGAGAGCACCCAGGAGCAGCCGAGAGCGGCCGAGAGCGGCCGAGAGCAGCCGAGAGCAGCCGAGAGCAGCCGAGAGCACCCAGGAGCAGCCGAGAGCACCCAGGAGCAGCCGAGAGCCACCGAGAGCAGCCAAGAGCAGCCGAGAGCAGCCAAGAGCACCCAGGAGCAGCCAAGAGCACCCAGGAGCAGCCGAGAGCAGGAGAGAGCAGCCGAGAGCAGGAGAGAGCACCCAGGAGCAGCCGAGAGCACCCAGGAGCAGCCGAGAGCAGCCGAGAGCGGCCGAGAGCAGCCGAGAGCAGGAGAGAGCAGGAGAGGGCAGCTGAGATCAGACGAGAACAGCCGGCAAATATTGCATTTTAACATCAAAGATGTGACACTAATTAAATAAGTTTGAAATATTTAAATGAGGATGATTTCAAGAAGGAAAACTCTCTGACTGCTTTGTTTGTAATCATTTACTGGCACTGACATATTTTGACTCCTCCTTTCAAACGAGTCCACTGTCCCGTTCTGTCCAAGTCTTCCTCTGGAGTCTCTACTCCTGAGTGCCGCACACATGCCTGCATCCTTCCTTTTTCTTTAGAAACCTACGAAACAACCACATCTGAGCAGTTCAGCTTTCCATCCGTCTGCAGTTACAACCACAATCCAGGACATGAACATACGTTACGTTCATAATTATTACTAATGTTACAACCAGAAACTGATTTAATGAGAATAGCATAGTCTCGTGCTAACATAAGCTAGTTTCATAAATGTTGGCTTAGACACAAAAAAATCAACACGTTCATAACAGTTGAATAATATAAAACCACTTCTTACTTGTGAAACGCGTTTCCCCTTTTTCTTTATTTTGGTGTTTCTTTCATGAGAACATCCATAAACGGCACAAAAGTCTGGCATTTTGGTGTCGGACGAACAGTCTGCCACAAAATGCGACCTAACCACAGATATGGAGCGAATTGCTTGTAAGAAACCCCTGCCCAAGATGGCGGCCGAGCTGACGTACGCTGTGGGTCCAAAGGTGGCATCTAGTGTTTATGGTCATCAGTGATGATTGTCGTGGAAATCTTATATAAATCACAGAAAAATAAAAAATATCCAAAACTATTGCTGTTTTAAATAAGATGAAGGAATCACTAAACAAAAAAGCCTGTTCCATATCTGACATGTTGTGTGGAAGTGTGGAATTGTACCTTTAAAACGTTTATAGATTCAGTTTTTCTTTAGCAGGAGAGAACATTTAGAGTCACACGTGCTTATAGAGATCATACCAACCCAATATTCATACAGTTAAATTTATTGAAACTTCATGAATCGGTAGAGTACAATATTTATAAATTCATGTACAGAACACAGTAAATTCTTACCAAACATCCAAAAGAGAGTAAATACAACTTAAAAGGAAATGAGATTTTTAGAAAATCTGGATTCAGAACAGTGACGAAGGAAATATGTTATAATTTAATATGTTGGGTTATGGAACAATCTTGATAAAAGTCAGATAAAACAATCTAAATCTGTTTCTGCATTTTTTTTAAATGAAAATGATTATGATAAAGCGACGTGGTACTAAATAAGCCGACGTTTTGTTGGGTAATATTTTTTGTTTTCGTGTGTTTGGCTGTAATCGTCTTCTAAGCTGAACAACTTGCTTTCTTTTATGTGATCAAGGGGCAGATATTAAAAGCTTGCACTTCTTTCTGTTCCTTTTCATTCATGATTTCTTTTAGTTGTAACATGAATTATTTATATTTATCATTGAATGAATAAAATAAATAAACAAATTGAATTGAATTAAAACATGATCATCTTGTTTTTGGAGATTTAAGGATTGTTTTGTTGTGTTTTAGTCCAGCAGGCAGTAAAAGTCCTTTTCTCTGCCTGCCAGCTCAGTCTCATGAGCTTAAATTTGAAATTACCAGCAGTGAAAGGAGTATTCAGCAGTTTTATGAAGCTAAATTACTGAAACCACCACGTATGAATACTCCTCCACAAGTTTTTAAACGGAAAATTTCTCCCCTGTGATTCTTGAAATATTTCAACCTTAATTCCAAAACTGTTGGGACACCAGGTAAATGTAATTATGAATGCACCTGGAATAAGTCCAAATACCAGCAACAACAACAAGTAACATGACTGGTTTAACTGGGAACAAACCACTAACATGACTGGGTATAAAAAGGAGCATTTCAGATGATGAAACATTTGATGGAAAATCTTCTCTGATTGTGAATCTGATGCAGCAACTCGTCTGTAAAAAGATGGAACAGGAGCAACAAAAGGTGGAAAATAATAATAGGAGGACACTTTAATATGTAATCGATTTTAACTGGAAACAGGCCAGTAACACGACTGGTTTAAGTGGGAATGGACCAGTAACATGACTGGTTTAACTGGGAAAAAAAACAGTAACATGACTGGTTTAAGTGGGAATGGACCAGTAACATGACTGGTTTAACTGGGAAAAAAACAGTAACATGACTGGGTATGAAAGAAACATTTCAGATGATGAAACATTTGATGGAAAATCTCTGATTGTGAATCTGATGCTGCAACACGTCTGTAAAAAGCTGGAACAGGAGCAACAAAAGCTGGAAAATAATAATAGGAGGAGACTTTAATATCTAATCTGATTTAACTGGAAACAGGCCAGTAACACCACTGGTTTAAGTGGGAATGGACCAGTAACATGACTGGTTTAACTGTGGAAAAAAACAGCAACATGACTGGTTTAACTGGGAAAAAACCAGTGACATGACTGGGTATAAAAGGAATATTTCAGATGATGAAACATTTTATGGAAAATCTTCTCCAAATTGTGAATCTGATGCAGCAACACGTCTGTAAAAAGCTGGAAAAGGAGCAACAAAAGCTGGAAAATAATAATAGGAGACTTTAATATCTACTCTGGTTTAACTGGAAATAGGCCAGTAACACGACTGGTTTAAGTGAGAATGGACGAGTAACATGACTGGTTTAACTGGGAAAAAAACTGTCACATGACTGGGTATAAAAAGAGCATTTCAGATGATGAAACATTTGATTAAAAATCTCTGATTGTGAATCTGATGCAGCAACACGTCTGTAAAAAGTTGGAACTGGAGCGACAAAAGCTGGAAAATAATAATAGGTGGAGACTTTAATATCTAATCGGGTTAACTGGGAACAGACCAGTAACATGACTGGGTATAAAAGGAGCATTATCTGCCACAAACTCCTTCATTTCACCAACGTTTTTATTATGAAAAATTAGTCTTCCTATGGTGTTTACATTGACTTGCTATGGTGTCGCATAACAGTGACATCATCAAAGCGCCCGCAGTAAAAATGTCTGTAAATAAGGATGAATCACCACAAAGCCACTTCGAGATCACAGGAGGGTCCGACTAATGTTTTATAAACAAACATTGGTGAAATGAAGGAGTTTGTGGCAGATAATTCCTTATCTAGAGGCTGTGCCAGGTTGCTGCATCACTTCCATTATATTGGACATACGCTGATCTGGAGTGGATCTAAATATCTCCTGAAGGAATTCAAGCTACACCAAAACTGTCTGGGTGAGTAAATGAACGTATTTCATGCTAGATAATAGGTCCAGGTTGAAAAAAAACAATCTTCCCGTTTAAGATCCTGGAAAATGCTGCTCTCATTGGATGGTCTGAGCTCGGCAGATAGCAACAGCCGGTTAATGCAGCGCAGCGGGCCGAGACTGGACCGCCTTCACATCTGGAAGCTAACGTCTTTGGTCTCTGAGCACCTCAAAGCTAAAACTTCAGCTCATGATGTCATCTTTTTTATTACAGAAGCTCATCCAGGTTTAAAATATGTAACATTAAAAATGAAAGATGCCACTATCCCGACATTACACGTATCCGGGCAGGTCAGTTCTCCCTCTTCATTAAATACCAGACTTTATTCCGAACGCTTTTCTAAGTGGCCACTGGGGTACAACTCTCTCAAGCAGTTAGTTCCTTCTAATCGAAAGCCAGCCAGTGTGGACGGGGCACATAATTAAATTTACCTTACTCACATCCAAGCCAGTGAGCCTGTAAACTCCACACAGAGCTGCAGAAATTCTCTCTATTTTAAGAGCAGTATCCATATTTCTTTGTCAGACCGCGCCATTGTCGTTCCAATCCCCCGTGCCTTCAACAAGCTTCCAGAGGCAAATCGGATCTCAGCAAAGCCTTTGTAATTACGGGGAGCTGAATGGGTGAATACATCCCAAATCCACAAGACCAGCCAGCCACACATTCCATCTGTCTTAAGCCTTCTTCCAATATTTGAGATTGGCTCATGAAGAGGTATTGAAACAGAGCACGCCACCAATATGTTGCTGCAGTTTATGTCTTTTACAAGTTTGGGATGTGAATTCTAATTTCCACATTAATTATGGATCAATAGAATATTTATCTCTACTTATGGAGGCTTGCGAGAACTCTGCAGTGTTTGTTATTTACAGCAGCGGTTTTCAAACTTTTTGACCCTAAAATAACATACTTTGGTGCTCGTGACCCCCTCGATGACTGAGTGGTTAATTGTTAAACATGTGTAACAGGTCGTCCTGTGTCCGTCCTCCTCATGTGAGGCTGGAAACTGTCTGAATCTTCATAAATAAGGAGGATAAAGTGGATTTTGGTGGATGATGTTAACAGCCCTGGAAAAAAACATCCAAATGCCAAAATTCAGCTTTTCTCACCAAAATAGGAGCAAATGTGGATTTTTAGAACAGCAGCTGTAATAACTTTGTTTCTGGAAATTTAATGATAAAAATTCTACATGAAAGGCTGAAAACTTCATAAATGAGACACCTACATGCCCAAAATAATAATAATAATAAATCAGATTTATATAGCGCTTTTCAAAAAGAACTCAAAGGTGCTTTACAGACAAAATAAATCTTCTAAATCTAAATAAAGCTTCTCTATTAGTAATAACTTAGTTATTTCTTATGTTTTAAAGTAATTTAAAATGCATTTTTATCATCATTTAGTAATGTCATTGTTTTTCTATATGCAAGTTCTTAAACATTTCTGTAATTTTTTTTAACTTAATTATTTTTCATGTAATTTTCTATGTACTGTATGTTTTATTTCATTAATATTTTAGACTATTTTAAGTTTTTTGTTGATATTTTTTAATGGACGCCAGGAAGAACAGCTGACGTATTGGAGTTAGCTAATGGGGATCCATTGAAATAAATTATTCTTTTAGTTAACTATAAATTAATCTCTTTTATATTTTAATTCAAATCTTTTAAATACTTTTATTTTCAATCATTTTATTATTTATTGCTTTACTATTATCATTATTTTTAGTCAAAATATATTATTATTAATAATAATTTTTAATCATTTATTTTTTAATCTTTTCAAATCTTTTTATTTTTAATTTAAATTTATTTTTCATCTCTTTTATTTTATTACTCTACTATTACTTTTTTTAAAAATTATTCTCTTTGCAATAATGTGTTATTGATAACCCCAAAATCCCTAATTTACTTGATAAATGTAGCCTCTATTTTTTCTCTTCATAATGAGAAATGGCGACCCCCTGAAATTATCATGTGACCTACGTGGGGGTCCCGACCCCCAGTTTGAAAACCGCATGATTTACATCATATATGCAGAAAATGTGAGGTCAACCAAAATAAAAATCAAATAAAAAACTAAAATCATGGTTGTTGTTGCACCTCTGGGTGGATTGTTTTCCAGTTTTATTGTTAGATATTCTCCTTTATGTGACCTCATCACCCGACACTATGAATGAAATTAGCCTGGAATATTCCAGGTAATCCTACTACTTCTTTCTATGAGTTTTAATCCAGAAAATCTCTGCAGTGGTCCAGACTTTTTCAGACCCCTGCAGCGAACTGAGACAAGTGCTTGGCCAGGTCACCTGAGCCAGACCGGTCTGAGCTCACTGTGGAGGCCACCAGACGTTTCTAATGCCATCAGCACGCCTGTAAAAATGCTCTTAGTCCCTCGTGACAGAGTAATGGCAGCACGTGGCCTCGTCGTAACAACGTAATGGGCTCATGATGTCATCATGGATCACAGCGGGGCGAAAGGTCTTAGAGCCAGCTTGTTTTCAGAAAGCAGAATTATTCAAAGGAATCACATTAGTTTGTCTCCGTTTCCTCGGTGATTGGTGGGTTTGTTTGGGTCAGGAGGAATTACTGTGGAAGTTAATAACCGAAGGCACTTTAACCTGCTCAAGCTTATTGAATTGGATCTCTGATTAGACCAAATGTCATGTCGGTCTCTGCTTTTTCTCTCCGTTGTCGTTTTTCCTGGAACTACACAAACATTCAGCTTTTCAGATGTTCCTTTTTTATTTCAGGGGTAAAGTTTGTTTGTCATCCAGCGAGTTGTGATCATAACTCAGCTCACTAAGGACACGTTAAACTTTAAGTTATGATGCAGTTTGTCAGGTTTCCTCTTTTACCTGCAGATATTAGTAGGGGTGGGTATTTTCAAAGACTTCACGATACGATACGTATCACGATACATTAGACACGATATGATACAATATTGTGATATTCTAGGCGATTCAGAGAAATTCAAAATGCAGCTTAAAAATAAAAGTTGTACCTCGGTGCATCAGATGACTGAAACAATAAAATGAGTCAAAATCAGTGAAATCCAGTTTCTCCAGGTCCCGTTTATTAAACTTAGACAAGTTTCTTTCCCCCCGCGATCCTGAACTGGATAAGCGGTACAGAAAATGAATGAATGAAAAGTTTCTTTCCCACTTGCATCTCATAATAAAACCATTTACAATCGTCCCCCTGAACACAAACATTTCTCACTTTGGGAAAACCCACCTGAATAGATGTGACAATAAAATAAAAATAAAGTGATTTTGAAAATGGGGGATGCGAGTTATTGCGCAATTTCCGAAATCACGCAATAACTCATGTCAAAACACCAGAGAGGAGTTCCCCTGTCTGCCTCAATAAATAGCAATCGCCAGGTAATGTTGATTAGGGGTGGGAAAAAATATCGATACACTGAAATATCGCGATATTTTCATATGCAGATTTCATATAGATATCTAAAAATGCGATATTGATCTATTTTACCAACAAAATCTAGCAAGATTCCATCGTTATCTTATGAAATCACACAAGATTTTATTTAAAAAACCGCAAGATTTTGTGATTGAACAAAATCTTGCAAGATTTTGTTGGTAAAACGGATCAATATCACATTTTCAAATATCAATATGCTATCAGCATATGAAAATATTGCGATATTTCAGTGTATTGATATTTTTTCGCAGCCCTAATGTAGATATTTTCGTTCATTTCTGTTCTCTAACATGTTGTTAGACACTTGTTGAGGCTATCTGAGCCCTTCAGGGTGGAAAAAAAAGCAGGTTTTTAGGGCGATCTTAGACGCGGGGGCCAGTTACCCCATGCTGATCATTAGCTGGGCTGCTACGCTGCCTGCCCGAATAAATACTGGAGCTATCTTGAAAATTCCTTTCTCCATTACTCACATATACGAAACGACATATGAAAACACACCTCTGGTTCCAAAAAGCTAAATTCCCCTTTAATAACCCCCCTACATCTGGCAAGCTGGGGTTTTCTAACATTAATGGGGGCCTGTCCGGGATATCTTTTGCTTGTATTAGTGCTATCTGGGGGTGCAAAATGACACTGTTTGATTTGGACCTCTTTATGGAGCAGCCCTTACTGGATCCAAGGCAGGATGGATCCATGCTTTCATGATGTTTCCACCAAATTCTGAGTCGAGCATCTAAATGTGGATCGGAAATGGAGATTCATCAGACCAGCGACGTTTCTCCATCTTCTTCTGTCCAGTTCTGGTGAGTCTGTGGGAATTGTAGCCTCAGTTTCATGCTCTTAGCTGATAAGGCTGAACATAACGGGCAAAACTTGTGAAGAAAAATAAAGATAGGCTGTTGTGAGCAACCAGGACTTACAGAAGTATCATTAAGTTTATAAAGTGTCATTAGTTGCCACAAGTATATGTTTCTCATTAAAGTAAAAGCTTGATGAAGGAAATATCAATTTAAGTCCCTCGGGGAGAACAAGCAAACATTACGAGCTGTTATTAAAGCCTTAAAGCAGACGCAGGGGTTGTAAAAGATTAATTTGTTTACCAATGAATTATTGAGAGGTAGGATTTAATCAAGGCTACAGATGTTGAAGTCAAAAGTGTTGTTAATCTCACTTTGATTGCATCTAAATGAAAATACAGAATCTGAAAATCA
This sequence comes from Atherinomorus stipes, assembly GCA_023101725.1. Lineage (NCBI taxonomy): Eukaryota > Metazoa > Chordata > Actinopteri > Atheriniformes > Atherinidae > Atherinomorus > Atherinomorus stipes. The sequence goes on from JALJCO010003823.1 coordinate 192,334, forward strand.
GACTTGATTGCAGAGCTAATTACAGACAGCAAATAAGGGACAGTAAACAATGAAAAAGTGATTACCTCAGATTGTCTGAGTGATTATCGGACACAAGTGGAGCGCTGTTGCTCAACTCTTCATCTGCATTATTTCAACTGCCTCGTTAAACGGTCCTTTCAAACAATGCAAAAGCATTACGGGAGGAAATGTGCGCTGGAATGTGGCCCGTTTAACAACCTCGCTGGACGTCAGGGACGAGGCAAAGTCAAGAGTTCAGGGTTCACGGCGGCTAAGATAAAAGCTCCATCAGGCTTTTCTTTAATAGCGGTGGCCAGATGTGCCCTTCATCGGAGGTGTGAATGCACGCGTCACCGCAGATTGATGTTTCCCACCTCTTAGAGTGGAGAACCTCACCAACTTTCTCCGGAGATGAAAAGCCTGACCTTTTATCAGCTGTGGAAAATGCATTAGCAACCTCATAATCCAATTTCAAGACCATGCAAAGTGGAGCTCTGACTGGAGTGAAGTGTGTGTTTCTTTCAGGTGAGGCTCTTTGGGATATTTCCTCAGACTCTCCGAAGCTGCCGAGGCCTTTAGAAGCTGGAATCCGCGAGCTTCGCCTCTTTTCCTGCCCCCCCCCCACTCTTTCTCCTCCCTGCTCTGAGCAGTGTTAGAAACTCTGCTGGGTAATGGGAGCAGCAGTCAATCAAGTTGAAGTTTCAAAGGTGATGCTTTGTTTCACGCTCGCTTCACACAAATCCCGCCGAGCCCGGCAGCCTGTCAGGTCGTCCTTCTGAAAGGCAGCATCCAGTCACCCAAACCACACAGTCCCTCAGCAGATGGAGGGGTTGACTTGTCAGCTGCCTGTCATGAAATGAGGTCACTCCATTTTTTTTTTTTGTGCTCCGTCCACCTTTTCCATTTTTATAAGGTGAAGTGAGCGGGTTTGAAAAGAAAACATTGTGCTCAGGTGTTTGTGTCTGGCTCGCTCATGTAAGCCCAGTTTTAGGGTGAAAAGTGATATTTACCTTTACTTTATGTAAGATTTTAATAAAATGCAGCGTAAATAAACCCCAGTTTCTATTGGTGCTCTTCATTTTTACTGAGTCTGACAGCTCTGTCATAACACCAGTGGAGCTGCCAGTTCCAATAACACCGGTTGGTCATAAATTGTCAAATGAGCTTTTGTTGTAGCGTGATCCCACAGAGGAACTGTAAAACTGGATATGGCAGAGCGGGCAGATCCCTGGACGACCGCGCCAACCGGGGGTCCTCATATCGCCGAGGGTTTTTATAGGCTCAGGTCTGACTCATTCTGGCTTTACGGTCGCAGTGACCTTCCCATTAGGGCTCCATTACCAAAAGTCTATTAGTGAGGGGGGGGGAGCATAGCTTATTTATCCAGCTGCAGCCTCTTATGAACTGCAGCGGGTAAACAAGAGCGCCGAGTCATGGATGAGCGGCTAAAAAACGAACACACATGCTTCTAGTGGGACATGAAGGAGTCAAAGATGCAACCCCCCCCCCCCCCCAAAAGGTCTCCGTATTAACGAGAGGGCCTCAAACCAGCTCCAATTAGCCGACTGGATGTAAAGACCTGTTTCTGTTCAGGGGGAAAATGTGAACAAATTGATGGTGAATCTGAGACGTGGGATGCGGGGGGGGTGGCCAATCACTGGCCACCCCCATGCTTTAACCAGACGGTGCTCAACCAGTTGCAGAGACCCGAAGCTGCTTCAAAACCACTCTGCCCTTCTTATTTTAGACACTAGCTTCTCCATACAGCTGGAATTTTTAAAATCGTGGATGCAGAAGTTGAAAATCTCCCTTTTAAGCTTTTCTCGCTGAGATATTGCGATTGGGGAATGAAAGCTGCTGCTTCACACTCACTCAGAAACAGAGTTACAGACAGGAACATTTCTGTATCTGTAGCTACATTTTTTACAAATGTTCTCTCAAAAGTACAATATTGGTCTTTATGAGGCCAGAAGTACCTATATACTATGAAAAAGGCTCCAAAGTAATATAAAGCACAGATTTGTACCGTTTCAACCCTAAGGGTACCTGCAGCATTGAAACATGTACATAGCTTGTAAAATAACTATAAATAGCAGTACTTCTAAACAGTAGTATAATTGTAGTTATTATATTATGATTTTCATAATAATCATGGTAATAATTATATGTATAATTATATATGTGTTTGGCCTAATATTTCTATAATAATTATTCATTTATTATTAGCATCTTTGATTGTTGTCATAATCTCTATTTTATTGACTTTTATTCATCATCTTTAATTGGTTTAATTGTACTTTATTAACTCATACAGCTTGATAAGGTACAAAAATGGACCATGAAGGTACAGAAATGTCTTTCAGAAAGGAACCCCCCCAGCGACAAGCTTTGGACCCTTTTAGGTACAAATTGGTACCTCTATTTTTCAGTGTGCAGGGAGGACCCCAAACTGCTTCCAAACCTCTTTCCCCTCCTTATTTTAAAGACGAGCTTCCCCATAAAGTTGGAAAATATGTATGTATGTATGTATGGGTGTTATTGGTATCGACCTTTTGGAGCTGAAATTGATCAGTTATCGGTATTATCATGCATCCCTAATATGTACAATATACAGCCAAGGAAAAATTGTAGAGACCACTCTTGTGATCAGAAATGATGGTTATGCAGTCGAGTAACAACTGTGGTGTGAATCATGTGACAGAAAGAGACAGAAAAGAAAATCTATGAGGCCTAAAAGCTGTTTTTGGCAGTGAAATGCCAGAGATACCGATGGAAGAACTTAACTCATCGACTGCCAGACCTTTTCCGAGCAGAGCTCCATATTGCCAGGGTTTTTAAGCATTTTCCCCGATTTTTGGAGAGTCACAGAATAATGTGTCCTATGCCTATGCAAACACTGAATGTACCAAAGGAAAGCTTAGACTCTCTTCTTTTATCAGACAAAATAACATTTGTTTCTAGCTTTTTCCATTCTTTAGTAATCTGCAGTAGAACATGGCTTTGTTGCAGCGAAAATGCCTGTTTCTGACCAAAAAGCAGAGAAAACGAGCTTTGAATGCTGCAATGCGCTTCAAGTGGAAAAATGTCTTTGGTGCCAACATTTTTTTTACTTTAGTAACACCTTCATCATCTGATCAGCTGTTTACTTCAATGAAACAACAAATACAACACTGAGAAAAGAGTTTTGGAGGCAAAATAATTATTTTCTAGCTAAATAAGCAATAAGTTTGTTTCACAACATAATATTTGACTAAAATGTCTCTATCTGTCACTCCCTCCTTCCACTCAGCCAGTTCTGCTTAAGTGCGCAAGCACGCCCCCCCCCCTCGGGAAACACCCGCAGTCGCTGCTTGACCTACTTTCACTTTCAGCTGGCGCACTTCGCTGCTGTATTTCCATCTATGGATCGTGTCTTTGATCGTGTCTGTCACCGATCACTTTTTCCACAAACTTTCCTCTCACGTCCGATTACGAGCGGTCGCCATGTCCCCCCCCCGCATCAGAATCGAGCACACTTCCTGTGTTGAAATACATCACCATGGCAGCACTGCACCACCTCCTGGTAGGGTTTTTAAGCTGGTCTGACATCATCTGCTGGATGAGGTGAAAACGACAGAAATACCGACGATCAACGCTTGGTTCACTCTGACAAACTCCGGCAGAGATTAAAACAGCTCCCCCCATTAAAATCCGCAATTAACGTGTAAACACGTGATTGGCAGTTAACGTTCGGATTTGAATTAACGTGTTTACACGAGAATGGCAGCCAGCGAGTTAATAACCAAAATCACTTATCAAGAAAAGCATAGAAAATGGCAGATATCAGTTCTTAAATTAAACTCATATCAGCTATTTTTGTTGTCATGATATTTGTTCAGATAAATGTACTTTTAGTAGTACCAGGTATTAAAATGACCGAGAAAACAAGGGTTGTCTCGTCATTTTTTCCATGACTGTACACACACACA
>JALJCO010003826.1:0-11189 GCA_023101725.1 Atherinomorus stipes
TGTTTGGGATCAGTAATACCTTTTAAAGACATAAAAGATGGTTTCTGATCGTCCAGTCGTAGCTGCACCTGAGACCACGGATCCATCACACATGAAAACATCTTCATGTTTTTGGGAGGATTTTGGCCACTAACGGCCACCGTACATTCACAACAGTGCTGCAATATGAAGTCATGTGAAAGAAAATATTTTTTCTTTCAAATACTCATCTTCACCACTAGATGTCAGTAATTTTTACGGACTGTACATTTAAATGAAACTCTTATGAGTTATTTTCGTTCTTATCATTATGTTTGTACAGACAAATGTACATCATGAAACAGGTTGAGAAGCCGCCTGATTTAAAGCTTCTTACACTGTCCCCTCCCGTTGAAATGGACATTAAGATTTTGCTGCTGATGTTCGCAGGACTTCATCAACTTCATCCCCGACTATCCGCACACAGAGTTCACGCAGGAATGTAAGGTCGGTCTGCTGCATGAAGCTCCCAGCCAGCTGCTGGTGGAGGCCCCCCCCCATCCTCACACTGTTTCTGTTGCTCTGCAGACAAAGAACGCAAACGTTCTGGGTTTCTGTTGGACCAACTGGAACGAAATCGTCTTCATCACCGACCAGGGGATCGAGTTTTACCAGGTAAACCGGAGACTGGCTGAGAACCCAACCGGGCATTTTCCTCGTAGCTGGAGGCTTCCACTAGAAAATAAATGTCTTGATGTGATCATGTGTCTTTCCGACGCACTGATGGAGGAATATCTGTAAAGTGGAGACTGTCGTGTTTTCACCACAGAGATGCAGCAGGACACTTTCAGCCATGTTTTTACAGCTCTGTTCAGGACGGCCACTTTTGGGGGGTCAGACCAGTAAGCTGACCCCACCCCTTTTATAATGGTGGATGGCGTTTAGTGACAGAAATATCCAACTTATTGCTGGGAAAGAATCGTGTTGTTCTGATACCAGTATCGGAAATGTCTCCAATACTGCCGAAAATGCTGGTATCAGTATCTGCAAGTACTCGGGTCCCGGCACCGATCTGATACCGCGTCATTTATGAAAACGATCATGATTATTATGAAAATAATTAATATTTTTAGGAATGTATTTACTGATTAGCTCTGACACGGTTCTTCTTTGCTGCTCTTAACTCGTTAACCTGCGAGGGCCCGTCTGTGGGCCGTTTTTGCCACCTGTGAGTTTTTGCTCTGCTGCCATATGCAGAGGGGCGACGAACAACTGATCCCCTGTTAGACAAGGAGCTAATAATAATAAAAATTTAATTATCTATTTAATTAATTTTAATTTAGCTAATTGTTTAATTTAATTCAGTTTTATTTGTTTATTTAATTGTGTTTTTGTAATTTATGTATTTATTTTAGTGATTTCAATTAAAATAAAAATTAATTTTATAAGGAAGAACTGATCCCCTGACACCTGTTAGACCAGGAGCTAATAGCGATAAAAATGTAATTATTTATTTAATTTAGCTAATTGATTTAATTGTTAAATTTAATTCAGTTTTACTTTATTATTTAATTATATATTTTTAATTTATGTATTTATTTTAGTGATTTCAATAAAAATAAAAATAAATTTTATAAGGAAGAACTGATCCCCTGACACCTGTCAGACGAGGAGCTCATACTAGTTAAAACATCTAGTAAATTCATTTGAATTTAATCAATTAATTAAATAATTAATAATTTAATTTCATTAATGTATTTATTTATTCGATTATTTATTTTAGTGATTTAATTTAAAATAGAAATATATTTTATAACAGGGGCAAGGAAGACCTGATCCCCTGACACCTGTTAGACCAGGAGCTAATAGTAATAAAAATTTAATTATTTATTTAGTTTAGCTAATTGATTTAATTGTTTAATTTAATTCAGTTTTCCTTGTTTATTTAATTATATTTTTTTTAAATTTATGTATTTATTTTAGTGATTTGAATTAAAATAAAAATTAATTTTATAAGGAAGAACTGATCCCCTGACACCTGTTAGACCAGGAGCTAATAGTAATGAAAATTTAAATTAATTCATTTATTAAATTAATTTACATGTATTTTATCTATTTATTTATTTATTCCAATGATTTAATTTAAGATAAAATTTAAAAAATATTATAACATAGTGGTGATTGTAGTTGGTATAGCTGATACCCACAGCATAAGTATTGGGATCGGCATCGGAAAAGAAAAAATGGTATCAGAATATCTCCTGAAAATTGAAGAACACCAGCAATAAGTTGATTTCCCTGTTAGCATGGTGGATAATGAGACAATGGTGGACAGTGGGGACATTTTCCCGGTCCTCACGGGTACGAACCCTGTTTGAGAGTCAAGATTAGGTTTTAGAGGTTAAGTTAGGTTAATGAGGTTTTAGTTAGGATTAGGACAAGGGTTAGGTTTAGGTAATCAGTTATGGGTGTTAGGTTTAGGGTAAGGGGCTAAGGAATGCATTATGTCAATGAATGTACCCCACGGGGATAGAAAACAAACGTGTGTGTGTGTGTGTCAGGTGTTTCCAGACAAGCGCAGTCTGAAGCTGCTGAAGAGTCAGAGCATAAACGTGAACTGGTACCAGTACTGTCCGGAGACGGCCGTCATCCTGCTGTCCACCACCGTGCAGGGCAACGTCCTGCAGCCCTTCGCCTTCAGAGTGAGTCCTCGTCTTTGTCCCTGTCCAGGCGTCTGCTCGTCCATGCGTCTGCTTGTCCATGCGGCTGCACGTCCAGGCGTCTGCTCGTCGGGCGTCTGCTCGTCCATGCGTCTGCACGTCCAGGCGTCTGCTCGTCCAGGCGTCTGCACGTCCAGGCGTCTGCTCGTCCAGGCGTCTGCACGTCCAGGCGTCTGCTCGTCCAGGCGTCTGCACGTCCAGGCGACTGCTCGTCCAGGCGTCTGCACGTCCAGGCGTCTGCTCGTCGGGCGTCTGCTCGTCCAGGCGTCTGCACGTCCAGGCATCTGCACGTCCAGGCGTCTGCTCGTCCAGGCGTCTGCTCGTCGGGCGTCTGCTCGTCCAGGCGTCTGCACGTCCAGGCGTCTGCTCGTCCAGGCGTCTGCACGTCCAGGCGACTGCTCGTCCATGCGTCTGCTCGTCCAGGCGTCTGCTCGTCCAGGCGTCTGCTCGTCCAGGCGTCTGCTCGTCCATGCGTCTGCTCGTCCAGGCGTCTGCTCGTCCAGGCGACTGCTCGTCCAGGCGACTGATCGTCCAGGCGTCTGCACGTCCAGGCGTCTGCTCGCCCAGGCATCTGCTCGCCCAGGCGTCTGCACGCCCATGCGCCTGCTCGCCCAGGCATCTGCTCGCCCAGGCGTCTGCACGTCCAGGCGTCTGCTCGTCCAGGCGTCTGCTCGTCCAGGCGACTGCTCGTCCAGGCGACTGATCGTCCAGGCGTCTGCACGTCCAGGCGTCTGCTCGTCCAGGCATCTGCTCGTCCAGGCGTCTGCACGTCCATGCGTCTGCTCGTCCAGGCATCTGCTCGTCCAGGCGTCTGCACGTCCAGGCGTCTGCTCGTCCATGCGTCTGCTCGTCCAGGCGTCTGCTCGTCCAGGCATCTGCTCGTCCAGGCGTCTGCACGTCCATGCGTCTGCACATCCAGGCGTCTGCTCGTCCAGGCGTCTGCACGTCCAGGCGTCTGAACGTCCATGCGTCTGCTCGTCCATGCGTCTGCTCGTCCAGGCATCTGCACGTCCAGGCGTCTGCACGTCCATGCGTCTGCTCGTCCAGGCGTCTGCTCGTCCAGTCGACTGCTCGTCCAAGCGTCTGCTCGTCCATGCGTCTGCACGTCCAGGCGACTGCTCGTTCAGGCGTCTGCACGTCCAGGCGTCTGCACGTCCATGCGTCTGCTCGTCCATGCGTCTGCTCGTCCAGGCGTCTGCACGTCCAGGCGTCTGCACGTCCAGGCGTCTGCTCGTCCAGGCGACTGCTCGTCCAAGCGTCTGCTAGTCCAGGCGACTGCTCGTCCAGGCGACTGCTCGTCCAGGCGTCTGCTCGTCCAAGCGTCTGCTCGTCCAGGCGTCTGCTCATCCATGCGTCTGCTCGTCCATGCGTCTGCTCGTCCGGGCGTCTGCTCATCCATGCGTCTGCTCGTCCATGCGTCTGCTCGTCCAGGCGTCTGCTCGTCCAGGCGTCTGCTCGTCGCCGCGGGAATGTTCATTTCTTCTTTGCCTGTTTCAGAATGGCACCATGTCCAAGATGTCCAAGTTTGAGATCGAGCTGCCGGTCGTCCCAAAACCTGCCAAACTCAGCCTGTCTGAAAGAGACATCGCCATGGCAACCATGTAGGTCACAGGCTGGAGTGGTCTGCATTTGCTTGTTGTGTTTTGATCACACGTCTCACCTGGGCTGCGTGTGTTCGCAGCTACGGTCAGCTGTACGTGATGTACCTGAAGCATCACTCCAGGACGGCCAACAGTCCCAGCGCTGAGGTGGTGCTGTACCACTTACCCAGGTAAGCCCAGGCCGGCTGCCGGGGGTTACAGTCACAGGATACCAATGGGTCCTGGAAAACCTGGAAAACCATTGAACATTTTTTCCAGTAATGGAAAACGCATGGAAAATGATTTTTTCTCCCTAGACTTCATCTCTGCTTCGTGGCTGCTTCGTGGCTGCTTCGTCTCTGCTTCGTGGCTGCTTTGTCTCTGCTTCGTGGCTGCTTCATCTCTGCTTCGTGGCTGCTTCATCTCTGCTTCGTGGCTGCTTCATCTCTGCTTCGTGGCTGCTTTGTCTCTGCTTCATCTCTGCTTCGTCTCTGCTTCATCTCTGCTTCGTGGCTGCTTCGTCTCTGCTTCGTCTCTGCTTCATCTCTGCTTCGTCTCTGCTTCATCTCTGCTTCGTCTCTGCTTCGTCTCTGCTTCGTGGCTGCTTCGTCTCTGCTTCGTGGCTGCTTCGTCTCTGCTTCATCTCTGCTTCGTCTCTGCTTTGTGGCTGCTTCGTCTCTGCTTCGTCTCTGCTTCATGGCTGCTTTGTCTCTGCTTCATCTCTGCTTCGTCTCTGCTTCGTGGCTGCTTTGTCTCTGCTTCATCTCTGCTTTGTCTCTGCTTCATCTCTGCTTTGTCTCTGCTTTGTCTCTGCTTCGTCTCTGCTTCGTGGCTGCTTCATCTCTGCTTCGTCTCTGCTTCGTCTTTGCTTTGTCTCTGCTTTGTGGCTGCTTCATGGCTGCTTTGTCTCTGCTTCGTGACTGCTTCGTCTCTGCTTTGTCTCTGCTTCGTGACTGCTTCGTCTCTGCTTCGTGACTGCTTCATCTCTGCTTCGTCTCTGCTTTGTCTCTGCTTTGTCTCTGCTTCGTCTCTGCTTCGTGACTGCTTCGTCTCTGCTTTGTCTCTGCTTCGTCTCTGCGTCGTGTCTGCTTCATCTCTGCTTCATCTCTGCTTTGTCTCTGCTTTGTGGCTGCTTCATCTCTGCTTTGTCTCTGCTTCGTCTCTGCCTTGTCTCTGCTTCTTCTCTGCTTCGTGACTGCTTCGTCTCTGCTTTGTCTCTGCTTCGTGACTGCTTCATCTCTGCTTCGTCTCTGCATCGTGTCTGCTTCGTCTCTGCGTCGTATCTGCTTCGTCTCTGCTTTGTGGCTGCTTCATCTCTGCTTTGTCTCTGCTTCGTCTCTGCGTCGTGTCTGCTTCATGTCTGCTTCGTCTCTGCGTCGTGTCTGCTTCGTCTCTGCTTCGTCTCTGCGTCGTGACTGCTTCGTCTCCGCTTTGTCTCTGTTTTGTGGCTGCGTTGTCTCTGCTTCGTGACTGCTTCGTCTCTGCTTCGTCTCTGCTTCATCTCTGCTTTGTCTCTGCTTCGCGTCTGCTTCGTCTCTGCTTCGTCTCTGCTTCGTCTCTGCTTCATCTCTGCGTTGTCTCTGCTTCGTGACTGCTTCGTCTCTGCTTCGTCTCTGCTTCATCTCTGCTTTGTCTCTGCTTCGCGTCTGCTTCGTCTCTGCTTTGTGGCTGCGTCATCTCGACTTCATTACTGTAAAAAATATAAGCTACAATTGTGGAAGACGTCTCCCAATGCTTGGGGTGTAATTTATTAGTCTATGTCATGACCACTTGATTTACACTGTAGCAGCTGGAAAAGTCCTGGAGAATAACTTTTAGAAAAGCCTGGGAACTCTGGGTCAGCCAGTTCGTTCACGGTGACGGAGCTGGACCAGAGTGGTGAGCTCAGGAGGTTTGTGTTTGCGTGATTGTCTGTTTTCAGGGAGGGAACATGTAAGAAGAGTCACGTGCTGAAGCATGGAACACAACGGGGAAGTTCGCGCTCAACATTGTGGACAACCTGGTGGTGGTTCATCACCAGAGCTCTCAGGTGAGTCCACGCTTCCTGTTTCTGGCCAGAAGTCGTGTGTTGATGGTCGCACCTTGTACAGGTCAGTGATGCTGTCGTTTTCACCGTGTGTGTCAGACGTCGCTGATCTTTGACATCAAGCAGAAAGATCCGGACTGCGCCGTCAACACGCACCAGCCGAATCCTAGCGGCCAGGTCCATCCCCACCCCTACAGGATCCCGCTGTCAGGTACACGCACACACACCTGTACACAGCTGCGTGCTCAGAGGGAGGTTGATGTCCTCTCCGACTTGCAGGTCCAGCCGTCGTTCCCTCTCAGCCTCCGGTGCCGTGTCAGCTTTGTATCCTTCTGACACGCAGAGTTCATCCGATCTTTCTAAGTCAGTGCCGTTCATTTTCCTGACTTCTGCTACAGACTCTTCCTCCTGGAGCATCTTCCAGCCCGACATCATCATCAGTGCCAGTGAAGGTTTGTGAAACAAACACGGTGATGTTGCAGAAATAGAGCTGGTTAATTCCTCACTGGAGGCAGTTAAAGCGCCATCTGCTGGAGCAGACTGGTGTTACAGTCGTCCCCAAAATGATTCATCCCCTCCCATTAAAGAAGGAAAACTCAGCTGTCAGTGAAATAACATGAAATAGACAATGTAATAATAAATAAAGATTCTATGAAAATCATGACATTGATTTTTAATTGTGGTTCAACAGAAATATTAAAAACAGACACATAAAAAATAAAACAAGATAAAAAAAGCACGATGAGCAAAACTTTGAGCCAATCACTGCAGTCAGGTGTTTCTGTAACGTCCAATCAGATGCCTGCACCTGCTGGCAGGTATGTTGGTCCATGTTCATGGGAAAGATGGTCTGATGTGTCTGAGACAGTTTTTTTGTTTATTTATTATTATTATTATTTCCAACCACAATTCAAAAGCAATATTTTATTTTACTACATTATAATTTTGTAAGTTTTTATTTATTGTTAGTTTCTTTAGTTTCTCTTTATTTTAATTACTATTTAATGAATTTAGATTTTCTTTAATTGGAGGGATGAATAATTTTGAGGATAAATGTACCACAAAGCATCACTGGCATCAGAGCAGCTGGAAAGACGGACGCCATGAGAACAAATATGTTGTCATCTTGATCTCTGCGTCTTTCTCAGTGAAATGAAGTAGCTAAAGTCTCTGTTGCTGCTTGGTTGCGTAATGTTGTCCCCGTCCTCCATCATAATTATTGGTTGGAAATATTAATAATAAACAAACAAAACTGTCTCAGACACATCAGAGCATCTTTCCCATGAACATGGACCAACATACCTGTCAGCAGGTGCAGACGTCTGATTGGACGTTACAGAAACACCTGATTGCAGTGATTGTTTCTCAACATTTTAGCTTCAGAGCTCCATCATGCTTGTTGACTTGTTTTGTTTTTTTGTGTGTTTGTTTTTAATATTTCTGTTGAACCACGATTAAAAATCAATGTCATGATTTTTATTATTATTTATTTATTATTCATTACTTTTTGTCACTTTCATTTGATTTTTTTCTCCTTTATTTGGAGGGTATGAATAATGTGGAGGATGACTGCAGGCTTATGATGTTTAAATTACTTAGTTACTATTTACACTGGAAGGTTACCAGTTCGTAAATGCATAATTCATATTAAGGTTCTTTTTAAATGAATAAATAAAAGGAAATGACAGCATGCTGGTGTGCTCTCCAGGTTACCTGTGGTACCTGCAGGTGAAAGCTACCTCCAACAGTCAACCTGCTGCAGGACCAAGGAAAGCTGATGGACTTCTTGTTGCGGCGTAGAGACTGCAAGATGGTCATCCTGTCCGTGTGCTCGCAGAGTACGTCCTCGCCTTTAACCATTTATAACTGAATAACGCGTTTACGCGATGCAGACGAACGAACCGTTTCCATCGTCTCGTCTGTCGTAGTTTTGGAGGGCGGGGAAAAGGGGAGTCTTCCTGTCGTGGCGACCGTCTTCGACAAACTCAACCAGGTTTACAAAGAATACCTGGAGGCGGAGCAAAGCTACACGGCGGTGAGTGGAGGGGCGGCCATCATGGAGAGGTCAGTAAGGACTCTCTGACGTGGGCTTTTTGCGTTTGTAGGCGATGGAGTCCGGTCCGAGTCGAGGCAGCGCCGCCCAGAAGCGTCCGGTCAGGACCCAGGCTGTCATTGACCAATCAGACATGTACACACACGTCCTGTCATCGTTCACGGAGAAGAAGGTACAGTACGCACACGCCCGCTGAACACAAGTGATGTCACTGTTGTCCACAAGAGGACCAGTTGCAGAGCAGCTGCCCACCACATGGTGGCGATAACACCCCCGTCACATACTTACACACAGCTAGCTGCTCACCTGTGGCAAAGTTTATGGTGTTTAAAACAAAAAGGTTATGAACAAAAGTGCTCCTAAACCTTCCTAAAAGGTAAAAATAATGCATAGGTATGTTTTATTTTATAAAGTACAGTTTTATAAACATAGGCATTGAGTCCCGGTGAGCTGAGCTCAAACTGAACAGGCACATCAAAAAAGAAGGGGGAAAGGCTGGAGAATTATCCACAGATGCAGAAAAGATTTGTCCAATCCATGAAGCAAAATCCAGCAGACAAAAATGGAGGCTGAAGGGGAAGTGTTTAACCTGCTAAAGAACTGCAGTTCCCTCACCATCCACCAGGGGCTGCAAAAGGAGTCAATCCCCATGTTAAAAAGACCAATACTAGGAATAAACATGTTTACAGTATAAAAAAAACATGTTTACAGTAGGAATAAACATGTTTACAGCAGAAATGAACACGTTTACAGCAGGAATAAACATGTTTACAGCAGAAATAAACACGTTTACAGCAGCATTAAACATGTTTACAGTAGGAATAAACATGTTTACAGCAGAAATTAACACGTTTACAGTATAAAAAAACATGTTCACAGCAAAAATAAACAAGTTTACAGCAGAAAAAAACATTTTTATAGCACACAAACAATTTAACACAGTCTAAATAAACATTACAGCAGAAATAAACATGTTAACAGCAAAAATAAACACGTTTACAGCAGAAATAAACATGTTTACAGCAGAAATAAACATGTTTACAGTAGGAAAAAACATGTTTACAGCAGAAATAAACACGTTTACACGGTATAAAAAAACACATTTTCAGCAGAAAAAAACATGTTTACAGCAGAAATAAACATGTTAACAACAGAAATAAACACGTTTACAGCAGAAATAAACATGTTTACAGTAGGAATAAACATGTTTACAACAGAAATAAACATGTTTACAGTAGGAATAAACATGTTTACAACAGAAATAAACACGTTTACAGCAGAAATAAACACATTTACAGCAGGAATAAACATGTTTACAGCAGGAATAAACATGTTTACAGTAGAAATAAACATGTTTACAGTAGGAAAAAACATGTTTACAGCAGAAATAAACACGTTTACAGCAGGAATAAACATGTTTACAGTAGAAATAAACACATTTTCAGCAGAAAAAAACATGTTTACAGCAGAAATAAACATGTTAACAACAGAAATAAACACGTTTACAGCAGAAATAAACATGTTTACAGTAGGAATAAACATGTTTACAACAGAAATAAACATGTTTACAGTAGGAATAACCATGTTTACAGCAGGAATAAACACGTTTACAGTAGAAATAAACATGTTTACAGTAGGAATAAACATGTTAAGAGCAGGAATAAACATGTTAACAACAGAAATAAACACGTTTACAGCAGGAATAAACATGTTTACAGTATGAATAAACATGTTTACAGCAGAAATAAACATTTTTATAGCACACAAACAATTTAACACAGTCTAAATAAACATTACAGCAGAAATAAACATGTTAACAGCAAAAATAAACACGTTTACAGCAGAAATAAACATGTTTACAGCAGAAATAAACATGTTTACAGTAGGAAAAAACATGTTTACAGCAGAAATAAACACGTTTACACGGTATAAAAAAACACATTTTCAGCAGAAAAAAACATGTTTACAGCAGAAATAAACATGTTAACAACAGAAATAAACACGTTTACAGCAGAAATAAACATGTTTACAGTAGGAATAAACATGTGTACAACAGAAATAAACATGTTTACAGTAGGAATAAACATGTTTACAACAGAAATAAACACGTTTACAGCAGAAATAAACACATTTACAGCAGGAATAAACATGTTTACAGCAGGAATAAACATGTTTACAGTAGAAATAAACATGTTTACAGTAGGAAAAAACATGTTTACAGCAGAAATAAACACGTTTACAGCAGGAATAAACATGTTTACAGTAGAAATAAACACATTTTCAGCAGAAAAAAACATGTTTACAGCAGAAATAAACATGTTAACAACAGAAATAAACACGTTTACAGCAGAAATAAACATGTTTACAGTAGGAATAAACATGTTTACAACAGAAATAAACACGTTTACAGTAGGAATAACCATGTTTACAGCAGGAATAAACACGTTTACAGTAGAAATAAACATGTTTACAGTAGGAATAAACATGTTTAGAGCAGGAATAAACATGTTAACAACAGAAATAAACACGTTTACAGCAGGAATAAACATGTTTACAGTATGAATAAACATGTTTACAGCAGGAATAAACATGTTTACAGTATGAATAAACACATTTACAGCAGAAAAAAACATGTTTACAGCAGAAATAAACATGTTTAGAGCAGGAATAAACATGTTTGGAGCAGGAATAAACCTGTTTACAACAGAAATAAACACCTTTACAGCAGAAATAAACATGTTTACAGTAGGAATAAACATGTTTACAGCAGAAATAAACACCTTTACAGCAGAAATAAACATGTTTACAGTAGGAATAAACATGTTTACAGCAGAAATTAACACGTTTACAGC
>JALJCO010003829.1:0-108474 GCA_023101725.1 Atherinomorus stipes
TTCATTCCATAATTGGTTCTTTTATTGCAAACACAAAAAAGCTGCATTCCAGACGTGCAGGTGGGTCTGCATAGATGATCTCTGTAACACTAACTACTGTCAGTCTAAACATCTCTGCTTGCTTCTTATCTTTCTCTCATTTGTTCTCAGTATATGAAAAAATGTTTCCATAAACAAGTGGAAAAACACATCTACTTATGATGCTAGTTGTTTTTTTTTTTAATAGTTCTGGGTCATTGTACTCAGATTTGCTTCATCTTCCTGTGTGGTTTATCTGTCATGTGGCTTGAATTGCCTTATTTCCCATTTCAGGTCACAATTGGACGCATAATTCTTAAAAAAAAGGAAAACTGAACTCGAATGACACACTGACTACATGGTAAAATTAGAAGTTTGTGACCGGCAACCTCGTTTTCCTCGTGGTTATTAGTCAGGCTGACGGGTCACAGAGGTGAACGGGAATATTACTGTATAGGATGCTGGGAGATTATGCAACACTTGCACTGATGACACTGTGACAGCTGGAGGTGACACTGAAACCAACTGGGAATGCTAACATGTAGCCTCATGATGTCACGAGAACGAGCTTGCATGGTATTTATTACAGCGTCATGTAGTCATTATGCTTTTGTTGCAATTAAATATGATAAAAAATTGCATTTGATGTTCATTTACAGACATACTCGACTCCATACAACATAACAGTTAATAAGCTAGCAAGCATTTTTAGAAAATGGCTTGAATTTAAAGGAATGTAGCCTTTACTTTAGAAAAACAAACAGAAACTACACAAATTTACATTAAATATACCAGCACATTAATAGATAATGCAAATTTTATTTTCTCTGCTTTAAGAAGTTGCATTTGTAGACTAGCTAGCTGTAGGAGTAGCAATACATCAATCTATATTGATTGTGGTTGTTCGATACTGGCTTTTTACCAATATACAGTATCAGACAGTATCATAGTCCAACTCTTAATTTTGGGTATCCGATATGAACTGATATTGATGTATGCAGACAACTTCTGTAGCAGTCACCAAGAAAGGTAAAGGTAGATAGGTATTCTATTTTATGGAAGTACAGGTTACACGATCATAGTTAGTAACAGAAACTTTATGCAGGTGCTGAAAGCGCATGATTGTGCATGAATTTGCAGACATTGGTCAAGTTATCATTGCATCAGTAATGTGCAGCCTGGCTTAAGTATCCTGTTGTTTTTGTATTCTGTGCATTGAAATATATTTTCTTCTAATGTCACCAGGCTCTGCATTTCTATGTACAGAGATATATAAATTTTCTGCTGTATTCTGGGGGGGAGGGCCCACATTTTCACTCAACCGTGAACTTTACTCCACTACTAATCCCTTCCATAAATGTGAACTTTTGTTCATCTTTATATTTACTTTGAATGAGTAAATTCCTGCATGCACCGAGACAAAGCTGTCATTTGTCTAAAGCTTTCCGTTGGTGTTCGTGTCACCAGTATGTAATTATACCACGATCATGTGATGCAGTTCTCAAAAAGGTTATTTAATGTATTTCCGGGAGATCTGGTTGCGCACAGTGAAAGCGTAACGTGTAGGTAGGTGTAATTGAAGTTTTTGATGCTGTATGAGGTGATGAGGCAAATGTTTGGGAGTGAACATGTCACAAGAGAAAGAAATACCAAAGATAATGCATAGGTTTAGACGGACCTAAATGTCAGGTCTGACCCAGCCTTTCTATAGTATTGTTCTCCACAGGCCCATGTTGCCTTGAGTGATCCACTTTACTCCTTTTAGAAAGCATGAATGGGGCCTCAGCAACTATTGTGGACAGCGTTTTTTCAGCTTTACCACAGTCCCCTTGTCTGGTTGCATTTAACATTAAGGTCAAAGTAATTTTCTTCCATTTTACTGTACGTGTGGGTTGAGGCCAGCTCAGTTTTAGACATGAGACAGTCACAGGAATTTAGACGTATACACTCCGTAACCACGGCGTATAACACACACAGCAGGACAGCCAGAGAAAGAGCTATGAAAGGCCAGGTTCTTGTTCACAGCTCCAGGGTGACTTTCTACAATAGACTGATTATACGAAGGCAAGAACACACAAAGATTCGTTATCTAACAGAAATATGTGTGTTTATTAAAGTTCAGTCATTCAGTTCCTTTAAAAAACGAACTTACCTTTGAAAACAAGTCCAGTTCTGTTTTTTGTGAATAGATAAGAAATTCCTGGATCCAGATGTGGATTACCAGAAAAACTTGAACTCATGGGATCATTTTAATTCAAATCTATTTATAACTCTTAAATTATCTCGCTAAAAAAAATATTGCGAATTTACTCTTTGAAAGAAATAACAGAATGTTTCTAAAACTAAGAAGTAATGCTGCTGTACGTCATCTCAAACATAATTTGTACCACCGTGAGGATAATAGTTGTGTTTTTTTATTCTTTTCAAACTCATCTTTAACTCCTCTTTTAAAATACTTCCATCATGTCAAAACCCCTTAACGTGCTATCAGGCGTAAGGCAGGGTGCTACCAGATTGATCACCACTTCATCCCAGGGCCCATACTCATCTTTTTTTTTTTTAATGATAAATATGTACTTTATTAATCCAAATTAGCATGCCAATTAGGAAATTCATTCTCTCATTTAACCCATCTCAGGTTGAAACTGAGAGCAGTGGGCAGCCAATTGCAGCACCCGGGGAGCGTAAGTGGGGGGGTTGGTCCATGATTCACCTATAGGTGCCGTATCAGGGACTCGAACCAAGGTCTACCGCACCAAGGCCTACGACATTACCACTGGGCTAGCCCCTCCCCTAAACTAGAACGAGAACTTATTTAAAATTAATGAGGAAACATAAGAGTGCTAACAAGGTCATAATGTTAGCTTGACAGCATTTTAATTAGCATGTTAGCATGCTAAACATCAAAGTATTTCATTCAAGCAGCTTTAATAGCTTGATTTTATATAAATTACAGCCTATGTTGAACCTGATAGGCATTTGATACCTGATCAGCACCTCCTATGTATCAGCTTTCAGTGTATGTGATACTGTACTGTCACTTTCTGACACCTGTACAGGTGCAAAAAAAAAAATGAAATACTGCAAAGAACTTATTTCAGGTTTTGTCTGTGTACTACACCCAACGTTGTGAACAATATGGGTTATCAGTGGCCCAGGGTGTGCAACCATGGTGGTTTTATTCCAGCATTTTACCGCCTGATGGAAAGTGAAAAAAAAAGCGCACATCTGTGCTGTTGTAGGGACATTCTGGTACAAAACACACCAGTATTTTGATCTGGCAAGAGAAACATGGGGGTGATGTGACGTCACACATGCGACCATAGTTTTTCCTCATTCTGTTCTTATCAATGTGTTTAACTTGATAATCGAGCAGTAGTTTTTGGAACTCGTTACATGAAAGATTTTCATCTAAATCACCACCATACATATCTGGAATCCAGGGCTGAGAACTACTGGGACGGGAAATAATAACTATTTAGCCATTATTTTTCCTATTCATATTTTTTTCCATCTATTAGATCTCATGGGGCTCACTGTAACGGGCATGACTTCGGCTACCTATAACTCAAATGAGACAGGAGGGGGAACATGAATGGTTAGGAGTGGCACGCATTGTTAAAGGCATTATGGAGGATGTTTTCAGCAATTCAGAAAGCAGAGACTGTTAGCGAGTTTTTGAATGAGCTGGATGCTAAGCTCCCTCCCCCAGCCACGGCACAATGTGCACAAGCCAATTCCCGACACCGGCGTCTAGCAGACAGCAGGTACAGATTCTCCCATCATGTCACAAACGCAAGTAAACGGAATGCCGTTGTCTGAATGTCGCTAACTGCTAGCAGAACTGCTGCTTGTTAGCTACCTGCTGCAAACATCAGAGAAAAGTGTGCTGCTTCCGGCACATAGTATTCCCCTCTCCCAATCCCCACTCTCATTGATCAGTCTCACCTATTACCTGTTGAATTGACCGTCAGTCACTCTTACAACGGTAGTAAAACTGATTGATGGTCCAATAGACAAAAAAAGCATGTAAGGGATGCAGAAATGATTGGCGGATGTTTTTCAAGTTCCATTACTTTCACAGCTGATGTATAATAATATTTATTTAAAGCTTTTAATTAAATTACACCTTATGGGGTAGTGAAGCCAATTTAATCAAATATCGCAAAAATTGTTGTAAGAAACATTTTTTTAACATGCTTTTAAACAGGTCAGTTTTGATTGATTGTTTGAAGGTGGCCAGAGTCAGAGTTTCTGATATGGAGAGGGATTGAGTTCCTGAGGGTGGGGGCAACAATGGCAAAGGCTCGATCCCTGGTGCTTGGATTTGGCGATGGGATTTAGAAGGTTGGAGCGGAGGCGGCAGGAAGGGCAGCGGTGCTCTCAGAAGAGCTGCGGGGTATAGAGGGCTCTGTAGCTTACGAGTAAGACCTTGAAATGGATGCACTGTTTTATGGGGAGCCAGTGGAGCTGTTGGAGGACAGGGGCGGTGTGGTCTCTAGAGCGGGTGTGGATAAGGAGGCTAGCAGTGGAGTTCTGGATGTATTTTAGTTTCTGTAAGTCGAAGGAAGGGAGTCCATGGAGGAGGCTACTGCAGTAGTGGAGTCTGGATGAAATGAAGGCATGAACGAGTGTTTCAGCAGCAGAGGTGGAGAGCGTCGGACAGAGATGGGCGATGTTTTGTAGGTGAAAGAAGGCTGTCTCAGTGACATGACGGATGTGGGGTTTGAAGGAGAGAGTGGGGTTGAAGATAATTCCATGGTTTCTAATCTGCAGGGAAGGGGTGACTGTGCAGTTGTTCAAGGTGAGGGTCCTGAGTGGAAGGGAGGAGGGATCTGGGTCAGATGATCATGATTTCAGATTTATTGTAGTTGAGTTTGACTAAATTTAGTAGTCATCCAGAGTTTTATTGCAGAGAGGCAGCTTGTTATGATTGATGGGGCAATGGATTTGACAGAGAGGTAGAGTTGTGTGTCATCGGCATAGCTGTAAGTGCAGTCCATGTTTGTGAATGATCTGTCCAAGGAGAAGCATTGTTTGTATTTATCTCAGCTTCATGGTGTCATTTCTTATTCTATTTTTGTCTGAATTTTTACTTCAAGCCTTTATTTAAACCTTTTTTTTTTACTACTTTGTTATACCCTTAAAGTCTGTGGTAAACATAAGGAAAACATCCTTTTGTGGCAACAGGAAACACAGGCAAATACATTTTACTAACAAGGGTTTTGATAGCATTTTCCCCATTGCCATACTGTTGCATCCACAAATGCTACTGTATACAGTATCACCGATTTAGGAAAGCCTGCATGTTTTAAAGTAATGCTTTCAGGTACCCTGTGCCTTTAATCTATGCTAATACTACACACAAGCACAAATGTGAGGTACTTATAAAAACACAGCTGAATCCTGCTTCATACTGGTCTTTATTTTTCACATTGACACTGCAGCGGTTACTGGACTTTATCCAAAATACTTGCTGAACTTGTAAACTTGTTGTCTTTTTAAAGATCAAAGTGGTGGTCATGTGCCCTTCTGGCTTATGACCACTATAAAAAAACCAGAAAGTTCCCATTTCTATTTTTTGTCAGCAAAGCTTGACCCTTTAAAATTCCCATTTGGTTTTATTTATCCATACACCACAAGAACAAAGATGTACGATAATCCATTACATTGGTATTGTTTCATATTTTCACTGATATCTGACAGATATTACAGTCCTTCAACCAGCGTGGTGAACCTGAAACAGATGCAGCAAAGAGAGCTGATTTGGCAAATAAACCAAACATAGGGAGCATCTTGGGTTTAAATTTGTTCAAGATTTTTAGAAGGAAATATATTAGTTTTTAAAGCTGACTGTATTGGTAGATTTATTTTTAGGTTTTGTACAAAATTCCCCAGGCTTGATGCTCAGAGCCTCCCTATGCATCTGAGGAAGGACTTTCCATTAGCAATCACAACACACATGTACATTAAAGTTGCTTTTTTGTCCAATGGATAAAATTGTACAGCACGCCTCTCTGACATGGGTGAGGTCGCCTGGTTCTTGTTAAATCTTGTCTGTTGCATCCCTCCATCAAAGAAACTTACTCCCTTACTTTAATCATTTTATTTAGGTTAATTTCTGCTTCTTATGTTCTTTATCTACTTTTCTATGTCTCTCCAAAGCCTCTGTTAACACCCGCTCTAGTCTCGGTTAATTGAACTTCCAAGAAGCTATGTGAGGAAGCCTGTGAAGCTATAATAGATAAAATTTGATATTGCGAGCGTGAAATAGTAATCAAGTTTGCCTGGAAATTTGCACCACTTGAATATGCAGCAGTTTCTTCGGCAATGCTAGCAGAAGAGCAGCCTCCAACCTGTACATATGTTTACAACTGGGATAAATTTGACTATTAAAGGCTGTAGTTTTAGGTAATTGATTTTTTTGTTTGTTTGTTGTTGTTTTTTTGTAAGTGTACACTGAACAAAACAAACTTTAATAGAGTTTTTCTGTATTATTTTATTTTTTCCCTCAGAAAAACAGGGGAAATGCAGCAAAAGACTGCAAATTTACATGTTCAACATTAAATAACATGGAAAACTGAAAAGGACATCACATTAAAAATTTGCTGTAAAATATTTTCCTATCACTTTTTGGCTAAATATATAGAATTATACTGTAAACAGCTAAATTAAAGTTGAAGACAGTTAATACTCTGTTATTTTACTGTGAATTTTATATTTTATGCAGTTTACATACATACTTAATATGTAGCTGGGTTGTCCAGCTCCAGTCCTCGGAGTCACAGTCCTGCAGGTTTTAGGTGTCTCCCTGCTCCAGCACATCTGATTCAAATCCAATGTCTCTCCTTAACAACTTATCAAGTTCTGCCAAAGTGTGTTGACCCATTTATCTGATTCAGGTGTGATGTAGCAGGAAACATCCAAAACCTGCAGGACAGCAGCTATTTGGACACCTCTGGCTTTGAAGAAAAATAGATAGACTTGAGGCTGGAGGACCCAGGTTCAAGTCCCTTGACTTGCAATAAACTGGTAATAAACTGATTTAATATTATATGAGTTTACGTCTTTCATTTAGCATGAAAAAGCTGGAATAAAACAAAAGATCCCATCTTAAAGGTATACACTGTATTTTTATTATGAAATTTCACTGTAATTTTCCTATTTGTTTTTTCACACTATTTCTCTGACACTATTTGGAATATTTCTCTTTTATGTCTTTTTGTTCACTATTCACAAGTGTTTCAAAGATTCACAGTTTTCTGGTTAGTGATGAAGTGATCTTATTGCTCTTCAGTCATATGAAGTAAATAAAGCGGGGGTGTACTGAACGTGCATTGTGATACCATCGATGCCTTGTAGTGTATTCATTTTGTGACTTTTCTAAAGCAATTTTAAATTTGAACTTTGTTTAACTGCTCCACAAGGATCCCAACACTTATCTTACTCCAGAGCTAAGTTATTCATAGAGGACTGACAATAAAAAAAAGAAAAATCAAATTTTGTGCCACAAATTTAGAGAAATATACACGTGTATGTGCTTAGATTGGTTAAGTGCCCCAAACCCTGAAACCCATCACTTCCCATATAATGCTTGAATTGTGCAAGACCTCCTCTGGAAGGAATTAGGGTGATGGTGGAGTCTTTCCAGCACCGTATAACTGAATTTAATCTCCTTCATCCTTTGAGGCTACATTAACTTTTTGAATTCCCCAAACTCATAAAACTTCTTGGTTGGAGCCAACCAAAATGTGAGGAGGCAGTCTGCAAGCATCCTGCTGGCTGCTCAGGGGTTAGTTTTTATGCAGCCTGCCAACGGGGAAAATCTAATATAGGACTATACTTTAATTTCATTAGCTAGTGTTAGCACTGACTTGCTATCCAAAGCATTGTGCCAAACGCTTAACCGTGAATAAACAGGTTCTCTAGTCAGACTTTAGCCAATTAAGTGCTTTGTGAATTCTTGCATCTCTTACTGGAGCCATTACTGATTATGAAGATACTGTACAAGTTTGTCTAGTTTATTAGGTGGTTTTCACTCAACAGAAAGCAACTGTGGTCATGTAAGTAAGGCAGTGGCATCCAGCTCCGGTCCTCAAGGGCCACAATTCTGCAGGTTTTTGGTGTGTCTCTGCTCCAACACAATTGACTCAGATCAAGTAGTCATTGTGCAGAACTTCATGGGCGATCTTTGATTAAGTTGAGTCGGGTGTGTTGGAGCAGGGAAACATTGAAAGGGCCACGTCCGGACAGGACAGCGGCCCTCGAAGGCCGACTTTGAACCCCCCTGGAGTAAGGGCTTGAAAAATCTCTAGTTTAATTGTTAGGAACCAAAATGGTTTTCTAAACTCAACTAAGTAAGTTTGCACCTTTAGAGTTAAATTTCTGTATATTAAAAAGCATTAACAACTTACTGAGTTTAGATTGAGAAGAGCATCCACTGGTCATATCAATGGGAGATATCAAAGCCTGGTTTGGTTGTTACAATTCAATACTAATGTCTTGACGATTGTGCCCAGTATGAATTGTTAAACTTTTGACTTGAGACTACCTTAAGAGCAGATAAATTTAGATTGTCTGGATTTTGTCTGATGAATAAAACATTTTGTATACATACAGCCATGGAAAAAATTAAGAGACCACCCTTTTCTTCAAAAATAATGGTTATGCAATCAAGAACCAACTGTGGTGTGAATCTAATCTGACTAAAAGAGACAGAAAAGAACATCTAGAGTGCCTAAAAGGTGTTTTTAGCAGTACAAAGCCATAGCTATTGATGTAAGAACTTGATAACCAAAATCACTTATCAAGGAAAGCATAAAAGCATAGAAAATGGCTAGATATCAGATCTTAAATTAAACTCTTATGAGCTATTGTTGTTGTCATCATATTTGTCCAGACAAATGTACTTTTAGTAGTATCAGGCATTAAAATGACCAAGAAACATGAGAAAACAAGGATGGTCACTTAATTTTTTCCATGACTGTACAAATATGTATGTATATATATATATATATATATATATATATATATATGTATGTATGTATATTCGTACAAGGTACATCATGGCGTGTCACTGATTCTTTATGCTCGCTAAATTCTTCATCTTTTAAATGAGAAAAAAAGCCTTGTTTCTGTAATATTAGCTTCCTGTTATTAATTTATAGCCTCCAAACCAAACAGAAAAATGTTGATCTGTCAGGAGATTTTCTGAGCCTTGATAAAGCTTTTCCAGAGGCACAGAAAACATTATTCAACCGTTCACACGCTGAGTTTGCTGCAGTTGTGGGTACATTCTTCATGTGTTCAACATTGACTGTGTCCAGGGACTTAAATGAAGTTTCATTGTGCCAGGATCCCAGGGTTATTAGACAGAGATAAATCAAAATAGGTATTTGAACAGTGATGTGAGTAATATTATAATAGTCTTTTTTTTTTCTCCTAACAAAGAAAACTTGAAGCTTTTAACCTTTTTAAACATCATCTTTGTCGGAGAACGTAAAGGGATGATAAAAGAAGGGACGGCTGAATACTTTCATGGTGACGTTTTTCATGGTTTTCGCCCCCAAAATGGGTTTCTCTTACGCTCTCCTTCCCTTTACTCCCCTTCTCTTAGGCTTCTCTGAACTTGATGGTTGGTTGATTATGTTCACTGATTGCTTCCAAGAAATTTGCATTTCATCTTCTGAATAAATCTTCAAAGGGACAAGAATGTTGTTTTAGATAAAAGAGCGACTGATTGTGTGATTGATTACCTGTGTTGCCATGGGTCTAGATGTCCTCAACAGCAGATTTCAAGCCTCTCTTCTGTCTGCAGGGGGACCACACGTGGGGGACCATGTTGGGCCAGAGCGTTCGACTGCAGCCGGTTCCCATCCAGAGTCTGTCGGAGTTGGAACGAGCCAGGTTACAGGAGGTTGCATTGTATCACCTTGAAGAGAGAGACCTGGACTTCAAGATCAGTATTCCCAGAGGTGGGAGAATGAAAATGGTTTCTGACGGTTACTGGTGACTTTCTGTAAAATCCTTTTTTCTCCCCTAAACACATGAACATTGTACAAAGTATTTAACAATTCAAATTGATTTACTTTTTTTTAGATAATGAGAAATCCAAAATTTAAATAATGTAAAGGTTGATTTTGTTCCCATATCTGTAGACACAATATGAACATAAGAAGGCAAAGATCAGGATTTGGAAGCGGGTCTAAGTCATAAATCAGTAAGTTAATTGGGGATTCTTTTAACATGTTGCATGTAGGGGAATGATAAAGCTGGAAATCATACCACACCTGATTCAGCTGCACTACAGGAAAACTTGAAAAATACCAGTGAGGTTTGCATACTAGCCCACAGCCAGCCCTGTTAGCAATATCAGCTAACAGCAACACATTACATTGTATTTCGTGGTGGAACAACAATTAGCAAAAGTTCGTCAGTACTGTTTGTACGCTGTTTGGCGACACTCAAGATGTAAGTGCTGGTAAACAGTGTATGAATACATTTAAACACTGATAAATAGCGCACCCACTGAGAACTTTGGGATCAGTGTTTCTCCAATTTTCTGAGGCACAAACCTTTCCGACCTGGCAGCTCTGAGGTTAAATTTTCCATTTCGCAGACTGAAAATATGGGGGGTATTTTTCTATCTATATTAAAAATTGTGGGTTTTTTTAGCTAGAAACTAGGCTTTAGCATGAAAGTAGGCTTTCTTGTTAATGTTTCCACACTGAAATATCATACTGCTCACTCTCAAGTTTCTCTCAGACTTGCTTTGGAAAGCAGTAACAGTGTGGACTTTGTCTTTTATGTCTTTTGCATTCAGACAAACATTCCGCTTTTTTACCTCGGAGATGTAGCCGACCTTTACAGGCTAGCCTCCATGTTATAAGAGTGGAAATGTGGCGTGTTTGGGCTGAACGCACAAGAGAATGTTGCGGACAGGATTAAAAGAAGCACCAATCGACCTAACCGCAACATTTCCCAATATCTGCAACAAAGTCAATAAGTCTGCAACGAAGTGGCATGTTTGAAAAGACTACTCAAATTAATGAGCGGATGGACTTTACTGCAAATATTCCCCAATCTAAGACTGAAAGCGGCTTAATGTGGGGTCTGATGAGCTGCACTCAAGCTTTAGCTTTTTTCCTCGCACCCAGACACCTTCCTTCTCTTAAAACTTTTGCTCTCGGGCATTTCTTGCATGCCTTTCAGTTGTTAAGAAGAGTCTGTCAAACTTTGCCTAGCCAATAGAAAACCAGATCCCTGTAATCAAAACTGCGCCTGATTCAGCTCCACCCCAGGACAATTTGAAAACCAGTGCCATTGGCTTGCTAACCTGTAGTTAGCTGCTGCTAGCAATACCAGCTAACAACAACAAGCTATAGTGATGTAGCAACATTTGCAAAATTGGTCAGTGTTGTTTGTGCACTGTTATGAGACTGAGATAGATGGAAGGACTGGTAATAGCTAGGGGTGGGTAAAAATATTGATTAATTGATGCATCGCAACACTATGCAATTCAAAATCGACTCAGCAAATCCTCTGAATCGATTCACCTTCTGACCTGGGGGGGGGGGGGGGGGGGCTGTGTGTGTTATTTACGTTGTATGGACGGAGGTTGTATTATGGCAACTATTTATAAGTTTTAATGTTTTATTGTTCAAAAATGTGAGCTGATATATAACTGATATGGTCCCTAAACCGGCTCAAGGTAAAGGAACCACAACATAAATGAGAGACCTCCACCAGACAGCAACGGGTCAAAACAATTTATTAACCAAAGAAATAAAGAGAAGGGAGCCCCGGCCAAAAGAAACAAAAGAGAGAACAGACCACAGACCAACCCTTTAGCGGGCCGTCGAATCCGGGCTGCTCCCAAAACAAAAGTAACCAAAAGACTAACCCGAAAACAGGGCTGCCGGCAACTCCAAACTCAAACCAAAACAAAATGCGGCTGGCGGTGCCCCCCCCCCCCCCATCTGAAGACGACCAACTCCTGGCTTTTAAGCTCCTGAGGGAGCACCAACCACCAATCACTGGGGAGGAGACAGACAGTAAAATTAGAAACAGGTGCAAACAATTACATGAATACAGCCGACGGGAAGCGCCCATAACAATAACATATGTTGCGCATAAAAAATAAATACAAAAAATTTACAACAGAAACTGTAATTATTTGTGTATTTTCACTTCTGACTAAATCAAAATCAAAGCATTTACATCAATATTGAATTGAATCGAATCACAACCCAAAGAATTGAAATTGAATTGAATCATGACATTCTTAACAATACCCAGCCCTCGTAAACAGTATATTAATATGAATGGAGCATCCATTTACGACTTATAACTTTCTGAATCATGAAACAATCCTTCCTGGGAGTTTTCAAGTTGAAAATCACATTCAGAAGTTTGAAAGCTGGAAATCTCACCCTAAATGGACCCCACTAGTTTTTATGCACATGTAAATATTGAACTATTAAATAAATGAATATCAAACCAGCCTGTTATCATTGCTAATTACATAAAAAATAAAAAAGATCCAACACTGTAGGAGTTGATGTTCCAGCATCCAACCATGATTATAGCCTGTTATAGACTGTTTACTTCCAACTCACCACAAAGATGCTGAGTCAGGACCCACTGAAGTCCCACTGGAAATCCATGGGTGTCATTTAACAAAACTTTGCAGTATGCAGGCTTAACGCTGCAACAGTATGTACTTGCCAAATACTGTACTCTCGATGTCTAAACCTAAAAAGTTTTGATGGCCAAACCAAAAACTGTCAAAATTCCTCTAGAAAACATTGGTCTCAATCAGGGACTCTACGACAGAAGGTTTGGCAGCTTAATCCAGAACCATAACTCCCACCTTCTCATGTGGATTCAGGTGGAACATTGTACTCACAGTATGCCAAAAGAGCAGTGATGCATAATCTCAGAGATGAGGGATGATGACAGAATGTACTCTCAGGTTCCCAAATCACTGTGGTACCTTGATGATGGATTCTCATAAAGAGGAAGATGATAGGAGACAAAGTTTGGCCCAGCTGAGCTTGACTGGGACAGCTTATCATCAACCGTCAAACTGTTGGGAGTAGAGTTGATGGAGTACCCATGTGCTTGTGAATCTGAGGAATGGCTATGAAGGGGGAAAGATACTGGATGAGCAGTTGGTGTAAGAAGTCCCAGCTGTCAGTTACGATAAGCAGTGGTACAACATGATTTATTTATCTATCTTTGTCTCTATATTGATAAGACTAACTTGACCATTTCTTTGACTCCGAACAGTAATGTGAAGTGAACAAGGCAAATAACTGTTCAGTTAATCTTTAGTTGCTTTTAACCAAAAGTAAGTACTGTTGTCTTTATTGTTTAAAAGGCTCCTCTTAAAGCCAGAGAGGAAGATGTTGGCCATGCTTGTCTGTTGTGAGCACAAAGAGTCAAATCGCCTCTGTCCCAAAAGGTATACTTACATAATGGAGCTTGTGAGCGTGTAGCATTAATTTCACCAAAAGTTGTTGTCTGCCATGTCTGGTGCAAAAGCAGACTTCTAATTTTAAGGTCAGTTGTCTTTAATAATGGATTTGATGACTTAGAAAAGTCTTTTTTTTGGAGGGGCTTCAAACAGCTCTTTTTTTCGAGCAATGTTTGGATCACTAAACCCATATTTGTGTATCACCTACAGGAGGGAAATTGCCCTCTTTGAATTGTGACCAAAGCTGGAAAATTAAAGGGTTACACCCACAGAATGATGTGCCTTCATTTTCCACTCACCCTCATGCTGAGCAAGACTATGGAGCACTTTTTACTATCTCAAATGCAGCCGGAGATCCGTGGGGGATACTTTCCTGATGTGCGTCCGTGCGATGGAAGCTGCGGCAGGCCAAACCAGACGGGAGCATGCGATCTTTCTTTCTTTCTTTCTTTCTTTCTTTCTTTCTTTCTTTCTTTCTTTCTTTCTCTCTTCTTTCTTTCTTTCTTTCTTTCTTTCTTTCTTTCTTTCTTTCTTTCTTTCTTTCTTTCAAATCAATTGCCAACCCCTCTTGAGTTGGCTATTCCGCAGCTCGGTCGCTCTTTGCACAATGTAAACATCTAATTTCTTCTTCTACGCTTGCATTATCGGCAGAGTCGTCACTGAACGCTGCGGCACATCATTCTGTGGATGTTGTATCCCTTTAACCTCACACTGACCCTCTGAATTCACTATCTCTGCCTTGACATAAAAGCTGAGGCAGATATTTTAAAGCATAAATTTGTCTGATTAAACACTGTTTAGGCTTTTTCTCATCCTCTAATCTGCTTTGTGACTGATTGGAGGTCTCTTTTTTTAAAATGCTTGTGAGATGTTTTTAGTCCAAAAGGTATTTTTATGTAAGCTGAATGGCCTACAGGGCACAAGTTTGGCTTTTATGTAACCAATGTAAGACAAAAAAAAACACCACACACTCCCGTGGAATGAAAGTTGAGCTTCTATGCTGGTCAGTTTTTATGCCCTTACAACCCTGAATGTTTGGTTAATCTCTGATAAGACTGGGAAATACAAGCCCTTCCTTCTTTTGATGTTTACTTGTACAAGCATTCCTCACCTTGCTTTGAAATATTGTTTATGTGAAATTTCCGGATCCAATGTGCCAAATCCAGCTGTGAAAGCGGGATAGTTGCAATAATATGGTGCAAATATTTCACACATCCCATAAATTGCAGACTGAGAGGTTTGTCCTCTTGTGTGTATTGAGGCTAGAAGGATCACTGAGGTCTGCAAGTTCACAGAAGCGATTGCTTCCACATAGCTGATACTTAAAGCAGAATGTGCAGGGTCTCTTGGTGGCCTTCTCTCCTGTGACATCAGCTGCCATGTAAGCTGCTTTTCTCAGCCTTCGATGTTCCTGCCTTTTCTGTTTTTCTCTCTCAGGATAATTAACCTCCAACATTCTCAACTTTGACCATGTTTCTCGTTCAGGCCCATTATACTTCTGGTCTTAAGTTGGCAGCCAAGCTCCAGCATACCTCTGCGGGTTTCTATCTCCCCAAGGACAACAATGTTAAAGGAATTCAACCACTTGACTTCTACTAATTTTAATGCTTGTTAAAGTTCCCCCTGCGGATGTCTTGTAAACAAAATTCCTGAAAATGTTTATGTGATTTGCTTTTACATTAACATCAGCATAGTCTGGACTTTTTGTTATTTCTATTCTGAGGATGTCATCACGTTCCCAATAACCTGCTCTATAACAATAATAAATTATACTTTGTTAATCCCAATTGGGAAATTTGGTCTCTGTATTTAACCCAACTCAGCTGCACTAGAAGCAGAGGGTTGCCATATTGTGGCACCAAGGAAGCAGTTGGGAGTTAAGGGCCTTGCTCAGAAGCCCTTAACACCTTGGTTGCCAGTCCAGGGACTTGACCTTGGGTCCTCCAGTCCTGAGTCCCACAACTTCCCATGTACTCGTCCACAAAACAAGCCTTTCCTACAAAGTGTTGAGAACCTACTTCCAAGTGCCAGATTGTGCCATGACAGAGAGGAGCCCAGATGGGATTTGATCCCCAGACTCCCAGGTGAGAGTAAGCCACTCAGCCAAAGCGACGTCCCTTGGCTATGTAACCGGGGTGCATGATTGAGCGGAGGCATAGTAACAGGACCATCTACTGTCACAAGTCGGCAAACAGTGGACGGAGTTTACAGAGGCTCTGACTTCTTCTCCGGCCAAAGACATCAATAGCATCTGTGATACTGTTATTGAGATACTTCTGAAAAATATTGCGGTATCACTTTCTGGCGATATTGTCCATCCCTTGAGTGTATCATAATATTCTATCAGCTTTTCTACATTGCTGTTCATTTGTTTTGTTTGTCCCTCTTTTAGGTTATATCATTGCAACACCTTGTCGTACTCTGGGCTGCTTTAACATAACTTAACCGAAAGGTTAGTGCCACCAGCTATTCATCTGAATGCCCCACTTCCGAATACAGACAAAACAGTTATGGCTGGAAACTCCACGTTTTCATGTGTTTGACGGGAACACCTGGCGGCGTCTCGTTTTTGGAGGCATTTGGGATCCAAAACAGACTCATAACTCTCAGATGTTTGCTCAGGACCTTGTTTGGTCCAAAATAAATCAGGTTTTTGCTGATCTGGGCAAGATTTTGTTTTGAGATTTGCAGACACCCACTATGAGCTCTTTTCTAGACTTCTGTTTAATGAACCACAACAAACCTTTAGGGCAGTCAAAACAGACTGGGAATATGTTTTTCCAGGATGCCTGTTTTAAGTTTCCCATATGCCGGGTAGGTTTTGTTTGATGATAGATGTCAATGTTCAGAAGCCCAATAAAGACAATGTAAATAAAGTCTGAGACTGATCTATGATAGATAAGTGCTTATATTAGAGTTATATTGATTCACTGTGGGTACCAAGTGGGATCCTTTTTTATACTTTTATCCTATTTTGTATAGTTTCTGACAAAACAAACTTTCTTAAATAAGACTGTACTCTTTACATAAGTGACCAGAGTTCAGTTTGTATGTGTTTTTCGCATATGACACATCCTTTGAGACTTCCTGCCCTGTACACTTGAGGGAATTTTTCCTCTTTTCTTTCTTCTCTCACTCTCTATTTAGATCTTTACTGATAAATGTAGACATCTTTTTCCCATTAGACCAGGGTTGTGTTGAAGAGAAACATTCATGGGAAAGATGTGATTCATCTTGCATTCACTGCTTTGTTCATTTCCATGGCAACAACACAGTCAAGAAATCAATCATGTAGATTTCCTTCTAATTTGTTAGATTATGCTTGCTTAAAACTTTAAATACCCCATATGTTACCTCTAACATACTCCAGACAAAACAACCAGCACATTACATGCTTGGAGTCAAACATTTAATAAGAAGTTGGAATAGAGATTTTGCTCCATATTAACATGATGGCATCACACGGTTGCTGTAGATTTGTCGGCTGCACATCCATGATGAAAATCTCTGGTTCCACACGGCTAAAAAGGCAAAGATAACCCAACAAAGAACGAGGCAGCCGCTTGGCATTAAAATAAATCATTATCGAGTGATAATCTTCCCTCAAATTGTGCTGGTGTGAAGCCAAACAGTAAATCACGCCTCCTGGAAATGGGAGGACGTAGTGCAGGCTGGACGTATTTCAGTCCATAGCTGAAGTGGATCTGTACAACCCACCAGTGGAGGAGAGGAAAGACTCAGTAAGTTGTTGGCGCTGAACGAGTGGATTTTATCAGCACGTGCCCACAGCAAACTATGTTTTGTCAACAACTTTTTCCTTTTTTTTTATTATTTTCAAACTAGTTCTGCGAGAACTGAAGCCTCAAAGTTTTTTATGACACCTTCCTGGGGAGCCAGGAATTCCATAACAAAGTTTACAGTGTTAAAACCCCCAATGTTCCTATTTAAGCTCGTCACATCTTTTTTAATTTTGTGGACACATATATATGTATATATATATATATGTGTATATATACAGCCATCCTCAAAATTATTCATACCCTCCAATTAAAGAAAGAAAAATAATAATGTGTCAGTGAAATAAGTCGAAGTTGACAAATGTAATAATAATACATAAAAATTCTATGAGAATCATGACATTGATTTTGAATTTTGGTTCAACAGAAATATTAAAAACAAACACACAACAAATAAAACAAGTGAACAAGCATGATGGGGCTTCGAAGCAAAAATTTTGTTGAGCAACACTTTGATGCAATCACTATAATCAGGTGTTTTCTGCAATGTTCAAAAACACTTCTACACCCGTTGACAGGTATGTTGGTCCTCTGTTCATAGGAAAGGTGCTCTAATGTGACTGGGGCACTTTTGTTTATTTGTTTTATTCTTATTATTATTTCCAACCACAATTCAAAAGCAATACTTTATTTCACTAAACTATAATTTTGTAAAATTTTATTTATTATTAGTTTCTTTAGTTTCTTTTTATTTGAATTACTATTGGGAATTTAGCATTTTCTCTAATTGGAGGGTATGAATAATTTTGAGGACGACCATATGTGACCAAGCTTGTGAAGCTGGTTTAAGATTGTTAAAGTTTATTTAAGATTGCTGTGTGTATGAACAGCTGTTAAATAAATAATTCAGTACATTTATCTGTTTTTAAAAACCAGGTAAAAATTTTCAAATCCAAGTCTGATGTTTCCTTTTACAAAAGAATGATCCCAGTCTGTTTCCACACGAGGCGCGTCGTCCAATGATACCACGTTGGTTTTTTCCCTCCTTTTTCTGCATCGGGACCAGATTGGTATCGGCAGATACTGAAACGTCAAATATCGGGATTAGATCGGTAGATAAAAAAGGCAGATTGGTGCATCCCTACTTTTTCAGGACTGTAAGGTCGAGATGACATTTCTTTGTGTGCTAAGTTATGGATACCAGCTGAGGAAGAGATGGTTTCCTCCGCCTGGCTCTCAGACAAAGCTCTCTGTCAGTAATTGTGGGAATATTGCCTCCCAGTTTCTCCCCTGGGGTGAAATCTCTTCAGCCTAACCGGCCTTTCAGGGCCCAGGCATCACCCCCTGCCATGCTCCCCCCATCCTTGTTGGTCTTCTTTTGGTTTCTGTTGCTTTTTCCCAGTTGGGTTTCTTCTTTTACTGGTTTCCCTTCTCTTTCTTTCTCCATGTGGGTTTTTTTATATCTCAAATTACATCTCTCTTTTTCCATAAGTTTTGTTTTATTTCGACTTTAACTGAGAGAGAAACCCTTTTCATAACTTTGCAGTTGAGGCTGATTTTATTAGTTAATTTTCATGTTTATGTGATGGTGTTTATTGGATATGCACATGCATGAGAGTGTGTTTGTTCGTCTTTCCAGTGAATTCTTTATGAAACATGCCAGTATTTGTGCAGCAGATTTGCTCTTATTTGGTTTGGTTTGGAGTTCATTCTCATGCTCTATTCGCTGAGCTGCTGCTCTACAGGGATTTCCAACCAACTGCCTCTCCACTCCTGATATTTCCTCTGTTTTTGTATTTTCATCACGTTGTCTCCATCTCTAATGTCTTTTCTGCCGTCATTAAGTCTACTTTCCATCATTTAAGCCCTTCTCAAACCAAACGTACATCACTGAGCTCACGAGAACTAGAAATGAAACAAGTCTGGGAGGCTGCACTAGCTTTAGAAATCGGCCCAGTAT
This sequence comes from Atherinomorus stipes, assembly GCA_023101725.1. Classification (NCBI taxonomy): domain Eukaryota; kingdom Metazoa; phylum Chordata; class Actinopteri; order Atheriniformes; family Atherinidae; genus Atherinomorus; species Atherinomorus stipes. The sequence continues at coordinate 19,193 of JALJCO010003829.1, forward strand.
ACTGAAGTGATAACAAAAGTGATCCCACACAAAAGGCCTCAGAACAGTTTATTGAAAATGTTCACAAAACTGTCATCTTCATCCAAAAAAACAAACCCATGCTGGCAGAAAATTCTACAAAGCTTCATGTGAGATGCCTAATTGAATCTGACGGATGCAAAGTAAGAAGAATGGAATTTATTCCGAGCCGTGATGTTTTACTTCTAATCCCTGATATTTAACTCTAACTGATATTATTGTCTCAAGCCAACCAGGAAGTGAGATGTTCTCAGCATTATGGGTTAGTGTTGTAATGTTTTGTGAAAGTGACCAGGAAAAAAAAAATGGTGTTGTTGACACAAACAGTAACAGAGAAGATCCTTCCTGTTAGATCCAGAATAGATGATTGAATAGTTATGGCTTTAAAGATATTTTTTTTTTTTTCTATTCATTTATATTTTGCTTTGTGTGTGTGTACTTGTTCAGCCATTAACGTGAGGAACATTTTGTGGGTTTAACCAACAAAAAGTGAGGACATTTCAGCCGGTCCTAACAAAAAAAGCCTAAGAAATCCCCCTTTTGAGGGTCAAGATTAGGTTTTAGAATTGAGTTACAATTAGGTTTAGGTTAGGGTTAGGGCAAGGGTTAGGTTTAGGCAAGCAGCAAGTGGCCAACTATGAACCTACCAGGAAGAATTGGATATTTGTAGTTCTTCCTTGATCTGCTAGGGGCTGGCGCAAAACAGAGCAAATCCCCATAGACGCCCATGTTTAAAGGACCAACTTCACAGCAGATATAAACATGTTTACAGCCTGGTTCAAAACATTTCAGGTTTAATGGTTCAAGTTTACCTTCATGTCAGCTGTGAAGGGGATGAACTTTTTATAACTCATCCATTTAGATGTTATTTTATCTTGAAATCATGCATAATTAGGGGCGTATCTTTTTGACTGACATGCAGGCAGATGCTGGCCTGCCATCCGGTGGCTAACAGTTAGCTCCTTGTTTGCTCTCGGTAAGGTCTCAGTCTGCACTGGAGTAGCAACATGGTGGTTTTTAGCAGCTAACAGCAAGTCCAAACATGTCCTTTAACCTGCCTCTTGGGAGGCTAATCTTTGTTAGCTCCTGTTAGTTTCGAGTTAGCTCAGTTTGTATTTAGCCCAGAGTACGTTGGCTGTCAATCATTTGCCCTGACGCGGCATTTGCCTGTCCCACAAGTGTGTTTGTTGTTGAAGCTTTTTACCCACGATGCCCAATGTTTTACCCACAATGCCATGCTAAGTATTTTCCTGGAGTGACGACACATGTGACACAGCAAGATGGCGACGGTGGGACACGCCCAACTGGCTTCACTTTCCGATTTAAACGATTGCTTGAGACATTATTAAGGAGTTACTAACATTTTAGCTTACATGATATTAATCCAGATTAATGCATACATAATGGCATCAATTACATAATTTAACTTTTATCAATGCTTAATGAAGTTTTAAGTAAGGTTGAGTAGTATCATTAAAGGAGTGATGACATAGCAGTAAAAACTGGTTCATGTAGTTGACATTGCTGCACATGTAAATACTCCAAAGAAAAAAACTTCACTTTTTACAGCGGGGGATTGTTTTGGCACACTAGACCTCACTTCCTCAGTAATACAGTTCGGTGCGGTAATGATATGCAGATTTACCTGGAGACTAAGTTGACTTCATTTTGATTGGCTTCACATTATTTGGCTATGACCTTATATAGAGAAACTAGGTCAAGCTGCAGTCGAATTTTGCTAAAGGCTATCTGTTAGCAACGTGTGCATTTTAGACAGTGAGCTACGTTTATCAGACAAGACAGCATTTAGAAAATAAATAAACTTACAGGTACACACTAAAAACTGCTGGGTTAAAAATAACCCAATTTGGGTTGTTCTGCAACCCAGCTGCTGGGTCAAATATGGACCGATCCAGCACTGGGTTATATTAACCCAGCGAGGTTGGGTTATGGATTTGACCCAGCATATTGGGTTATATTTTCTACCCAAAAAATGGGTTAAAATGACCCAACTTTATAGTTAAAGCTACCCAAAAGTGGATTAAAAAATTAACCCAAAATTTGGGTTATTAAACTACTTACAGTTGGGTTAAAATGACCCAACTTTATAGTTAAAGCTACCCAAAAGTGGATTAAAAAAATAAACCCAAAATTTGGGTTATTAAACTACTTACAATTGGGTTAAAATGACATTCTACTCTAAATCTGGAATTATGTCATAATAATAACACACATAATGTTTCAGTCAGGCTTTTATTGACAAGGCAAAATACAATGTTTGTAACAAAATGAAAAACAAAGATAATTCAAATTAATTATTTAATAGATGGTACTTTGAAGCTGATATAGCGTAAAAATATGTTCCACAACACCCCTCAACTGCACTTGAATGAGATGGGTGTTCAATGGCTGTCCTATTTGTTACCAGTTATACTTGGGCAGCTTGACACTCCTCCACCACAATAAGAACATCCTTGGATGAGGCATTTCACCATGTCTGCTCCAATCTGCAAAGAAGCATGAAAACAAAGAGGGCATAAAAAATCTTGAAACCAACAATCACTGGTGTCCCATGTTTACAGTACATCCTCTATTCTATTACAAACTAGGGCTGGACAATTAATCGAATTTTAATCGTGATTTCAATTTTGCCTTTTCACAATCACAAAAACACTGTAATCGAAGAAAAAACAATTAATCCTGAATTGAACAGACTGGTGGGGTTATAGGAAGCAAACTGCAGGGAGTATATTACAGGAATGTATGTAGACTTAGTATTAATTTTTTATTGCTATTATTATATTGAATAGTATTCTTATTTTACTCCTTTACTTGTTTCTAATTTATTTTCGGTTTAATTTTTTTAAGTCATATTTCAAGTTGAGTTATGTGGTTCAATAAACACTTTTTATAAAATCGATGAATAATCGTGTATAATAATCGTGATTTCAATATCAGTCAGAATAATCGTGATTATAATTTTTTTCCATAATCGTCCAGCCCTATTACAAACTGTCCCTCCGTTAATTTCTGTGGATAGCATTGTGACAAGTAAATAGTTTCTGTCCCTCCAGTACAAGCCTCCTTTTTCCAATGAGAGGCAATTGCTCCGTCGTCTTCTCTTCAGGGGGAGAAGTCACTATTGGCTGGCCCACGTCACCGGAGACCGCTAAATGACATCACCGCGCCAGATGATCAACGCGCGGTACCATTTAAAAACACTTCATATACTGTATATATATTATTTGGCATGCTTCATTGCTCATTTACAAGGGCACTGAAGGGGTGACATGCACATTTGAGTCATGGTGCAAAGAAGACCCAGTTGTGCCACAAGACATCATGGGAAATAATCTGGATGAGGGGGCGTGGTCATCTTACAGCAACTTGGAAGGGCTGCTGTCTGTAAAGGGACAGCGTAAAAAGTGAGAGCACCAGGAAACGGAGGGAGGAGCCGATGGCAGGCAGCATTCGATGAACAGACGGAGAGCAATATAAACTTGATGTGTCTCCATGAACACCAGAAAAAGTCATTTGTCACTTTTTTGAAAATAAGTCACTAGAGAGGTCTGAAAAGTCGCTAAATATAGCGACAAAGTCTCTAAGTTGGCAACAATGAGCTGCTGTTTGCTATGCCCACCCCTAGCTAGCTGACACGAAGGCAGGAACACTGTACACCCTCTTCCTGCAGAGTGAGGAATCTAAACCAAAACACAGCAGCAACATGGTGACTACCGGCACCGATAAACAGAGAAGAAAGTTTAGTGTGAAATGAAAGAACCCGTCCTGCAGTATGCACTAGGGATGGGCGATATTTTATCGTGTGCGATATATCGTCAAAGAAATTCCCCACAATAACAATTTGAATTTATCGTTTTTATCGTGAGATGACAGTTTATCAGGTTGTGTTTGCAGTTGCACTACTTTGGTTTTTTTAATAAGCCAAGTTAGTTTAGCCGTTTGCATCTTTTGAATAAATGTGGCATTTGGTCTCTCATATTTAAGACTTGTTTGATTGGTGTCACACAACAGTTTTGCAATACAGGTGCACTACTTGAACTTAATTGATAAAGTGGTTTCCAGTATTTTGTAGGGCTTTCAAGACAGAATTTAGTGACAGATTTATAACAAAATATTTTGCTGATAGTTTTTATCGTCACTTATCGTGACCGTGATAAATAAGAGAAATTATCGTGATACATTTTTTAGTCCATATCGCCCATCCCTAGTATGCACTCAAACATTCTGGAGCGAAAGCTGCAAAACACTTCGATATTGTGACCTAAGACAAATCAGGTATTGGAAAAAGCAACAGAACAACCTGTCCGGACTCCAGAATTGAGAAAAGCCGAGTGGAGGGAAAAAGTCAGCCAGGACTTGAAGATAGCACTTATCGATTGGATTCATGACATGTGAGAGAAACACAAAAGAGGTGATTATACTGCACTGCTTTAAGTTTTTTATGCAGCAATTTTCAAGAAATGAGCCCAGTACATTTTACTGGTTTCAAACTAGGGGTTTTAACGGTACACAAAAATCACGGCTCGGTATGTACCTCAGTACACAAGTCACATTTTGGGGTTTTTTTTCTTGGCACAGTAGTAGAAAAAAATACAAATGTTTTATTTACAAGTTCACTAAAATTTATCAAGTCTATTTGTTTTGTTTTTTGCCATCTTATTTGAATGAAAAAAAATAACCATAAATAAATTAAATACTTTAAAATAAAATCCTGCTGTTTGTTTTTTACACTTTTTAATGAAAAATTAAAAATGAAATATGCCTTCACTTCTGAAAGTGACATCATCTGAGTTTTAAGAGCAGCATTTAACAGAAACAGCTCCACTTTCATTTCACTTATCCTCATCACAAAAACTAAACATCACAGCAGGTTACTTTATTGGTCAGATTGTTTCTTATATATGCTATTTTTTTTTATTCAGGCATACTACTGTTTTTACACTTGTTTGCGCTAAACTAGTCTGTTTACTAGTCGTACCAGTGACATTCTAACTTGTGTGGTGTCGCTTTACATGTGTTAACATGTTGGAAGTGTATATACCCGACTGAGTCGGCATGCTGCTTTTGTTTTGTCAACTTCTTTCTCCCTCCACCCTCTTCATCAAAACCAAGGCGCTTCTAGACAGTGACGGTGCTTCCTCTAGCTCAACTAGCTTACATGCCATGTTGTTAGAAACAGGATGGTAAGCACGCTGCACCAAGGGGAGGTGAACTTTAACTGGTCTGTCAGTCAATTATGCCCGTTGGCACGCAAAAACACTTAAGAGCTAAATAAACAAATCCTGCGCCCAACAGGTCGGTACAGGGTCGTGCCACACCGAGAGTAGTGTACCAGTGGGGGCACTGCTGGTGTATGAATGCGTGTGAATGTTCCGGTGGTGGTCAGAGGGGCCGTAGGCGCGAAATGGCTGCCACGCTTCCATCAGTCTGCCTCAGGGCAGCTTTGCCTACATACAAAGCTTACCATCACCAAGTATGAATGAGGAGTGAATGAATAATGGACCTACTGTGAGCGCTTTGAGTGCCTTGAAAAGCGCGATATAAATCTAATCCATTATTATATCATTATTACCGATTGGTTCGACACAGCTACTTGTACTGTTACAGATCTAGTTCAAACTGACAAAATGTTGATTTATTCATGGTGATTCATTTGAAAAATAGAAATACAAGCCTCTCTAATAATAAAAGCCTTCCTTCCAATAAAAGCCCGGTCCTCAGTGCCCGGAAACTAATAAAAACCCCGGTCACTTTTAGAGGATTTACGGTATATTTCTACTCACAAGCTGGACGTCACCTGGAGCATCAGTTGTCTTTCTGACTCTGTAGGATGCAGCTAGGAGGAGCACCAACAGCCACTGTAGACCCACATCACAATATCTGTGAAAGTTAAATATTTGTCAAACTTCCTACAAATGCACATGAAGCATAAAGTAAAATGTTAGACCAAATGCACTGATGTAAACAATTTAGTACTTTAGGATTTTTACAACAGTATATCAGACAGATGGAAGCCCAGCAGGATGCTTAAGTGGATCTGTGGCAAATATTTCAGCTTGTTTTATCTTTAGAGGTTAAAATATTTCATGAGGTTGTTTCACTCACCGTCCCTCTCAGTGACCTCTTCTCCACTGGAAACGCTTTGGACCTTTCACAGCATACTGGCCATCTCATTTTCATCTTAGTCTCTGCCTGGTCAGACAACATCCGGGGCGGCACACATGATCACATCATGTCACAGTTAACTCGGATCAGTTCAGTTAAGTCTCAGACCATTGCAGTCTCTGTTTCTTACCCTGGGACGTCCTCGGCTGTAGTTAAACTTGGGAAAGGTGCTTTTCCACAGTGACCGATGAAGCTTTTGAAGCTGTACATAAAACAGAACAGTACAATGAGTGTTTAGGTGCCTATAGTCTGTTTCTACTCCTTAGCCTGACAGAGTACTCCCTTTTAGCAAGGACCATAGTGCCAGTAGTCAAGACAAACGGGAAAAAAGCCTGTTGACGTCTACTACACTCAGTAACTTTTATATATCACATGAAAAACATCATGTAAACTATTGTTACATCACGTTAACCAGAGTAAAACTATGAAGCTAACATAGCGACATGCTAGTATTAGCAACCGAAGCTAGCTTAACCTCCCTCTATTTCCACACATACCAGTGTAAATGTAACTAAAAATAACCCTGAAAACAAATTAACAAACAAGTATTTATGGGCATCTGTGTACCTATGTCACCGGTAATGGCTCAGCGAACAGTCCATTTAGTGAACAGTATTTCGGCTGCGTCCACACTCTGCCCGTTTGGTCCGTTTAAACGGACCGTGGTCAGACTCCACGGATAGTCCGCTTCGTTTGCTGCAGTCTGAACACCAACCATACTCTGCTGCGCACATAAGAACCGAACTCTGGTCCGCCTGAAAACCGGGGGTCTCGGTTCACTTGCAAACAGACTATCCAGCGCACCTAATGGAAGTGACGTCTGTCGGACTCGGCCACAATAAAGCAGCAGAAGAAGAAGTAGGAGGAAGCTGGGTAGATTATCGTTTGGTTCGGCGGAAAAATCGAGCAAACAGCGCGTTTTTTAAGAAGCTGAGGTCAAAACAACAACGAAAAACAACTGGAACATGTGTAGACAAAGATGGAGTGGGCAAATAATTAGAAGCAGAAATATTTCCGCTTAAATCACGAAGTCCGGTTTTCTTCTTCCTGCTTTTTCACCTTCGTCAGCGCTTGTATTGCGGAGCGTCGCCCCCTACCGGGGAGTTGTTTAACTACAATGCTTTAACCAGGCGGTTCGGTCCGCTTCAGTTAGTGCAGTTCGACCGCGAACCGAAGCGACGAAAGGTCCGACATTTTTCAGAAATCCCCGCCCAATCGTACTGAGGTCCCGGACCTACCCAGCCTGAAGCCACCGTTTACCCTCCAGTCTGACAGTATTAGCTTCCTCTGTTCACTGACTGGGCTGCTCCTGCCATCTTCTGGCGGGCTGGAAGCAGTAAAAACTACTCGAACATGACCTGAATTTAGGAGAGCATTTAAACAATTGTAAATAGAAATGAGGGAGAAATTAACGAAATAAAATTTCCCTTCAATTGTAGAAAGAGTCTTGCTTAGCTTTAAAGTAACCATTTAATTTAAAAAATGAGAAGTCGAATGCCAATGATTAGAAGCTAGCATGGTGTCTTGGTACCCATAAGCAGTTGTGATTGCTAGCTAAAGCTAACAGTTAAAAAGATATTAGTGTGTTGAGATAAATGTCTAAAATTAGCTCACGTTAATTCATTCTCAGCTCCACATCTTCATACAGATAAAAGACTTTCTTACCGTGCCATATTTCAAGCGGTTCAGTGTCGTCTGATCAGGTCATTGTCTTGTTAAAGATGGCGGACTGAAGAGAGGGACGACGAGGCTCTTTTCAAATTTTCCAACCCAACACGCTGGGTCAAAGTGTTTGACCCAACCTTTGGTCAAACATACCCAACCTAACACAAAAAGTCCCTAACCCAGCAATTGGGTTAGCAAAATAACCCAGCAGTTTTTAGTGTGTAATGACAAGGTTGTGGTCGCCTCCCTCAGTGTTGCTGCACAAGTTTGCTTTTGAATCCATTTGTTTGAAAACCCAGACCTGACTGCTCAGCAGTCAATTAGCTCCACTCACAGTTGAATCAGCGAGGAGGTGAGATGAGGGTGGAAGGAGCAATTGAACTACGTAGAATGATAGAACTACGTAGAATGATAGCCTGCTGTCTGATTCAACTGTTTCTGAGCAGAGAGACAAAGCTGACAGACCATAAACAGGAACTTTGATTCTCACTCTGGACATTCACATGGCCTCATCAGTGCACAACAGATCATATTATACCCCCAAAACCCCAGAAAAGTGAAATTTGATGTCATGGCACCTTTAAAGTTGCCGTATCAGCCTTTTCAAACATTTAAGTAAAATGGCTGTTAAAACGGCTGACTGTACTGAACCACCGAAGCTCTCGACCAATCTCGACATGATTTATGCACATTTCATGATGTCGCCCCGGAAGAGACACTGATTCTGAAGGGTCACAGAATTGTTTTTAGCACCAGCTTCTGCACTCACATGGACGTTATTTGTAAACATTGATGGATAATCGGACTCCGATCGACGGAATAAAATGGAGCAGCCTGTTATGGAGCTGTATGCGCTCGACCAAGAGTCTGACATGAAGTGCAAACAAGTCATATGCTAACAGTTAGCATTGAGCTGGGAGATGTTTTCACTCAACAGTGTTGTTGTCTGTCCGTGAGGCGTTTTTATGGTGGGAACTGCGTCAGGTTTCAGAAATAATCCCCCCCAAAAAAACACTTTACTGATTTATGAAGTTGTCAGAAGTGAAGTTCACACACAAAGTTGAGGTTGTTTTCTGCTCCTGAAGATAAAATCTAACCACTTCTGGCAATTGGATTCATTGAATAAACTTCCACGCCAAACGCAACCACATTTGTTGCAACTTGCTCAAAAAAAAAAAAAAAAAATTCCGAACTCTGGAGCAAACATCTGTTAGCTGACGGCTGTTTGTCTCAGAGGAAATCTTCCCGCAGGCTGTTTGTTTCTTCCTCAGAGAGTGTGTATAGGTTAGGATTCTCCTCCAGTTTCTCTTGAACATATTGTCTTGCTACGATGCTGCACATGCGTATTTGTCGCTTCATGACTGGTGCCACCGGTGGTGAGTCAGTCATGTTAAGGAAACTAGCTTGGCCTGAATATTCATATATATTAGGCCTACTCAAATATGCACGAATAAAAAAAAAACTACTTGAATAAAGTTTTTATAAGGAAATATCACAGTAACATGCTTAAAAGCTCTTAAAAGTCCATTTTTCATGATACGGCTCCTTTAATTAACTGTTAATTAATGCATTAACCAATATGCCAAGTAATAGTTAACAGTAGTTGTTGTAATATATGTTGTGCTATACAAATAAACTTGCCTTGCCTTGCCTAATAATAATAATAAGTATTATTATTATTATTATTATTATTATTATTATTATTATTGAACAGTTAATCACTTAATTAACACTCTTTTGTAAAGTGTTTCCAAGAAAGGAGGGGCAACTGTGTAAAATATCAAAATTGAAAAATAAATATATTATTGATATATATAAATATTTTAATGCTTTAAAGGTTTTGAAAAGACCCTCTTAAATTTCTAAGAGAAAATAAACAAATCTCACATTGAAAAGGAGACATTTAACCATTTCATGGCAAATAGTAGCTTGTTGTAAACTCAGAAGAGAAATAATTGTCTTTATTTAAGAATCGTCACAAACACCAACACGGGTTATCTTGGGAGTTTTGGCTTAAAAAGTTTGCGAACCACCGCTTTAGCTGACCGTGTCAGGCTTTTGCACCATACAATTAAAGCTTAACTAAACTGAGAAGCTGCTTTTACCTTCTATTAGTCTCACATGTCCTCTGACATTTTTACTTATGCTTTCAAATCCATCTGTATTGAGTTTCAGGCAGATGAAGCAACAAATTATCAAGTTCTTATTGTTATTACAGAAGGCTTTCAGGAATTTTTTGATGCTTTAGATTCTCAGCAAGTCTTTCATTTAATCTTCAACCTTAAATGACCTCTGAAACTAACTCTCTGAGTCCCTAAAGCCAGATGGAGAGTGTTGGATTCAGATGGCTGATCTCCAGTTATTTGTGCTGCACAATCTAAATCACCCACAGATGCATTTTGATTATAACCAACATGTTAATGATGCAGAATTGCAGGAAAACAGACGTGAGTTTCTCACATGTGAATTGGGGCATTTTTCTTTTCTTTTTGTTTGTTTGATTTTTATGTGTCACCGTAGCAATTTCTCTTGTTGATTGTGTAAAATACACACATGTCAAACATGTGCACAAGCACACACTCATCAGTACTTAACTGGCTGTGGCGTGTGTGTGTTGGGAGGAGCTGTACGCTTTGGAAATAAACTTTAATTTCCTGCAGTCATGGGAATTTGACCCTTTTATCCCAACAGCACAAACACAGTCTTCTTCTGTTCTCTATCACGCTTTTTTTATTATTTCTGCAAAAAAAAAGAGGAGAAACAGAAATAAATTTCTTGCACAGTTGGTAACTCCGGTTGTTCCTTAATAGGGAAACAATCCATCCTTGAATTAGTCATTTCTAAACACCAGCTTTACTTACCCTAACAATGGCTTCTACCATGTAAACGCAGCCCGGGAGGGAGGATGAGCTCATAAAAGAAAGTGGAGCAGTCTCAGAAAAATGCAAACACTTTTAAAATGCACTCATTGAGATGTTCAAAATGTCCTCTGATATACAGTAGATTAGATATTAAAATGCTGCTATGGATTTACTGCCAGGAAGTAGGTAATATTAAACTAGATATTAAATTAAATTAAATTAAATTGTCTAATCAAATAAAATGTAGGATTAAATTAAATTAAATTAAATTGCATAAAAAGAAATTTAATGAAATAAATTAAATTAAATTAAATTGGAAGGGTAAAATCAAATAAAACAGATTTTAAAAATTGTATAGGTGAAAATAAAATTACATAGCTAAATCAAATAAAATATTGAATGTAAGAGACAATGAAATTAAAATTTACCGTACCGTACCGTCTTCTTCCGCTTATCCGGGGTCGGGTCGCGGGGGCAGCTGCCTAAGCAGGGAAGCCCAGACTTCCCTCACCCCGGCCACAGCCGCCAGCTCATCCGGGGGGATCCCGAGGCGCTCCCAGGCCAGCCGGGAGACGTAGTCCCTCCAGCGTGTCCTGGGCCTGGTGGGAAGTGCCCGGAACACCTCTCCAGGAAGGCGTCCAGGAGGCATCCTAATCAGATGCCCGAGCCACCTCATCTGGCTCCTCTCTATACGAAGGAGCAGCGGCTCTACTCTGAGTCCCTCCCGGATGACCGAGCTCCTCACCCTATCTCTAAGGGAGAGCCCGGCCACCCTGCGGAGGAAACTCATTTCGGCCGCTTGTACCCGCGATCTCGTTCTTTCGGTCATGACCCACAGCTCATGGCCATAGGTGAGGGTAGGAACGTAGATGGACCGGTAAATCGAGAGCTTCGCCTTCTGGCTCAGCTCCTTCTTCACCACGACGGACCGATGCAACGTCCGCATCACTGCAGACGCCGCACCGATCCGTCTGTCCACCTCCCGCTCCATCCTTCCCTCACTCGTGAACAAGATCCCGAGATACTTAAACTCCTCCACCTGGGGCAGGACCTCACTCCCGACCCGGAGAGGACACTCCACCCTTTTCCGGGCGAGGACCATGGTCTCGGATTTGGAGGTGCTGATTCTCATCCCGGCCGCTTCACACTCGGCCGCAAATCGCCCCAGCGAGAGCTGGAGATCACGGCCCGATGACGCCAACAGAACCACATCATCTGCAAACAGCAGAGACCCGATCCTGAGGCCACCAAACCGGATCCCCTCAACACCTCGGCTGCGCCTAGAAATCCTGTCCATAAAGGTTATGAACAGGATCGGTGACAAAGGGCAGCCTTGGCGGAGTCCAACTCTCACCGGGAATGGATTCGACCTACAGCCAGAAATGCGGACCAAGCTCTGGCACCGGTCGTACAGGGACCGAACAGCTCGAATAAGGGGGTCCGGCACCCCGTACTCCCGGAGCACCCCCCACAGGAATCCCCGGGGGACACGATCGAACGCCTTCTCCAAGTCCACAAAGCACATGTAGACTGGTTGGGCGAACTCCCACGCCCCCTCCAGGACCCTGAAGAGAGTGTAGAGCTGGTCCACTGTTCCACGACCAGGACGAAAACCACACTGCTCCTCCTCAATCCGAGGTTCGACTATCCGACGGACCCTCCTCTCCAGTACCCCTGAATAGACTTTACCAGGGAGGCTGAGAAGTGTGATCCCCCTGAAGTTGGAACACACCCTCCGATCCCCCTTTTTGAAGAGGGGGACCACCACCCCAGTCTGCCAGTCCAGAGGCACTGCCCCCGATGTCCACGCAATGCTGCAAAGGCGCGTCAACCAAGACAGCCCCACAGCATCCAGAGCCTTAAGAAACTCCGGGCGGATCTCATCTACCCCCGGGGCCCGGCCACCGAGGAGCTTTTTGACTACCTCGGCGACCTCAGCCTCAGTGACAGAAGAGTCCACCCCTGAGTCCCCAAACTCTGCTTCCTCCTCGGAAGACGTGTTGGTGGGATTGAGGAGGTCTTCAAAGTATTCCCCCCACCGGCCCACGACGTCCCGAGTCGCGGTCAGCAGCCCACCATCCCCACTGTACACAGTGTTGATGGTGCAAAATTAAAATTTTATTTTGAAAAATAAAATGGTAGTATTAAATTAAATTAATTTAGATTAAATGTCATGAAACAAAATTAAATTAAATTGAATTGAATTAAATTGTAGGAAAAATGAAAAATAGAATACAATTGAAGATAAAATTAAATCAAAATTTTATATGGAAATAAAATAAAATACAAAAATAATATGTTCAATAATATTAAAATGTAATGGAAAAATAAGGTAAAAAGTTTTTAGAAATGGGGAAAAAGAAAAGTAATGTTGCTTAGATTCAAGTGTTATACAATTCTATGAAAAAAAAAAAAGCTTAAGAGCAGTTTTTTTTTAAATCTATATATTTATTTTAATGGAAATAGCAGAATAAATCCCAGTTTATCTTCGAAAGCTGGTTGCTTTTGATAGAAGAACTTCACCTGCATTTCACCTAATAAATCTGATGTGCAGGACATTATTGATCAGATGATAGTAGAACGTGTGTAAAAGTACAATTCACCAAACTCTGTCAAAACAAAATTACAGCAACGCAGTTGTTTTATGTCTTTTTCCCTTTGTAATTTTTTCCACACAGATTTATCTCATTGCACTCACGGTATCGAATATTTTCTTCATAAACAAATGCCTTTAATGTTTTTTAATCACCAGCCTCCTCGATATCTATTAGTTTTTTTTTCTGCTTACAGTAATTTGATGTGCTCTTTCAAATATTAAAAAATACTTTTTTTTAATCGAATCTTTATTGAGAGGCATACACAATATAGCCATGTAACATAATATAGATATTTTCTCTCCGTTTTTTTCTCCTCCCAGTGTTCTCACATATAGTACAATACAAATATACAGTTTTACTTATGTGTACGTGGGGATGGGACGATAGGGAAACACAAACAAATAAAGAATAGAACAAAACCGACAGGCACCTCTCTCTTTAACTATCCGATAGGAAGCCTCCCATAGCTGCAGTGTCTTTAGACACTGTACACGTCCCACAGACCATTCCAGCAAGACAATTTCAACAATGTTGACCCAATGTTGCCAAGACAGAGAATGTGGTGGTTGTCTTCCAGCATCTTCTTCGCTGCTGTGAGACCAGCCCACAGAGGTCTGTGTTGCAGGGTCAGGTTGAAAGAGGAGTCGTCATTAAGCAAAAGCACTGCTGAGATTGGAAGCCTGGTCTCCAACATATCACTTAGTGTGAGGACTTGTTTTCTTCCAGAATCTAATCACGTCAGGGCACTCCCAAAAAACATGCATAAATGTACCTAGGGCGTTAAGTGGGCAGAAATTGCAGTTGGGTAATGCCGTCTGGGTGTAAGGTTCATTCTATGAATATACTGAAAGTGTATCAATTGATGGTTACGGTTTTTGGATGCATCACTGAGATTTTTCCACACTGTGTCCCAACTTATTACAGTTGCATCATTTAAAGCTCTTGAAAAATTAATATACTTATTTTAACGCTTCTGGCAAAGTTTCTGGCATTAGTTTGGTGAACTACGAATTACATGTACTTACATTTTTCTCACATTTATGAAAAGCAAAAAGTGTTTTTTTAATTCCTATTGAAGATTTTTCTGTTTGTTTAATGGCTGTAAATGTTCTCCTGCACTATTTACTTACCTTTGTCTCTGTATTCACACACACATATACGTCTGCCTTTGTCTGTTGCATTAAAAGTGCGCTGTTCAAACAAACAACGAGGACTTGTCTATTGAATTGGTCTGCTCTATTCTTAGAGGAAGGAAGAGGCACGAGCACTCAGGAGGAAACGATAACTGGTTGAGGGGAGAAGAAAGAGAAAAAAGGTTGTATTGAGGGCGGTTTAACTGCAGAAGGAAAGTTCATTTAGAGCCGATGGAAGGACAGTCATGAAGTGTAGCTCGTCTTGTGTCCGGGTGAACTTCGTCCAGTGTTTGGTGTCAATGATCATTATGAAATATTAGATGAAAAAGTTTAACCTTCACTTTATAGCTCACAGTTTTATTCATTGTGACTTTTTTCTCCACAGAAATACGCAAACGAAGAAAATCTCTGCGCAGGAAGTTCGACTCCTTTTCAAAGGAAAAGAAGGAGCGCGGTAAGTTCATGACACACACTGACATTAAAGCGGTTAAACACAACACCCTCTGTGGCCACGGCCCATCTCCGGTGGAAAACTCTGAATGTGCTTCTTCTCAGCCTCCATGTTTACCACAGTAAATGTCATTATCAAGCACAATGTCCTCCTCTGTCCACTGAAACAGCTTCATCACCACTGGTATCCAGTGAATTTACCAGCACTGACCGCTAATGCTCTCATAGATGTGAAGTGATGTTCTCATAAAGCACATCAGCTCAAAGCTACTCTGAATCATGCAGGGTTCACTTAGCCGAGCCTGAGATTTTGTTTCTGTTGCGGTGTTCTACCATAAACTGAATGCTGAGTGAACACAAACACCCGCTGGGGGCTTCTACAGTCACGCTGTGTCACATTACAAACGCATCTGTGGGTTTTTTCATACCCAGAGCCAGATTACTGATGGTAACCTGCGTAAATGTTTGAATAAATGTTAGAAATGATGACATGATCGTAGTTTGATGACCTCGAGATTATGAAAGGATTGAATCAAAATCACACCTTATTGAAATGACTGATGAAATGTTTATAAGTGCTGAGGCCAAGTCAAATGAGGTGAGAGATGAGAGTCAAATGAAGTTGTTGCCACAGGATTCACTGTATGGTCGCTATGGAGGCACTGCAGCATCTACGGGCGCATTCACAAAGCCATTGGCCAGTCATTCAATCGGTGATGGGCTGACCAATAAGACTGGAGGAAGGCTCGCTCTTGTTAACAAATCAGGGAATGAGGACTTGAAGTGAAGATGGTTAATAAGCCAGAAAAGGAGCAAAATCATGGACATAATGCACACTCTCGCATTGTTTTGGATCATTCATCTTTAATCAAGTTGGCCAAAGCTGTGGAGAAGCACTGATCAGCTGGTGGAGGAGAGGCCAGTGTTGTTCACAGTTGAAGAAACATTTCCGATTTTCATGTTTTTGGAGCCACAATATAGAATAGCACCATCTGCTGTTGTGGCGACATATTGTGCACATGCGCAGAAGGTACACCCAAGTCTGCAGAGTGTTTTTGGGCACTTTTCTCGCCGTGTCTGTGAGACTGAGGCCGATTGATCAGCGCGACCCCATTTTTCTGGCGGTGGGCAGTCTTTCTGTCTTTAGGTTAACAGGTCCCTCAAAATTTTCCCAAAGTGTGAGTGACTGTTTTGTCTCTCTGTGCTAGCCCTGCGATGGACTGGTGACATGTCCAGGGTGTACCCTGCCTCTCACTTGATGGTTGCAGATATAGGCTCCGGCAACCCCCCCCCCCCCCCCCCCCCTTTAGAAAAGGATGGATGGATTGAACCTTCTTATGAAAACTATTGCTTTTTTAAGAAAGGCAAATTGTTGCATTTACATGTTCAACTGACATTTTCTACATTGTCCCATATTTGTCCAGATCTGACTTAGGTTTTATCATAATTACTTCCTCATTTAGTTTCTAAAAGACAATGTGGATCGGAAGCTTTGGGTCCCAGAGTAGTCGAACTGATCTCCAAACTGTCCTGATGTCATTGATAAGTGTAGATAGAAAAGATAGAAAAGGCTTCAGTCAAATTTCACTCCTTGTTAGTTCAGCACATTCTTGTTAGTTAATTTCCAATTCTGTAACTGGTAACTGTTAATTTTTTGCTTGTGACTTACTGGGGTTGAGTAACAAGAGCAGCAGCTTTTGCAAG
Organism: Atherinomorus stipes; assembly: GCA_023101725.1. Taxonomy (NCBI): domain Eukaryota; kingdom Metazoa; phylum Chordata; class Actinopteri; order Atheriniformes; family Atherinidae; genus Atherinomorus; species Atherinomorus stipes. The sequence continues at coordinate 35,807 of JALJCO010003829.1, forward strand.
AAGGGTCTGGCTTGCCTGGTTCCCGTCATGTGTCGCGTTTCATTGACCAATCGTAAAGTTTTCCACAGGGGACGCTGGAAACGCTGCCATTCTATTCAAAACGTGTTCCACGCTGCCCTCTGCCTCCGGGGAAAACATGATTACCTAGTGAGAGGCTATGTACATAGATAGATAAAAAGTTTCAGGAAGGTGATTATTATTTAACAACGTGTCACTGTATAACTCTTGTGTTGTCTTTATTGTATCTGAATCCGATATCAATAACAGTGACACATTGTTAAATAATCAACTTACTGACATAACCTAACACTGGGTAATCATGTTTTCTCTAAGGATTTATTGGCATTCTGCTTTTTTTTCCTAGCTTACTAATGGTACGTCTAGCTCTATGCTGTAAACTCCATCCTAGCTCATGTAATAATGCTCTCGCTTATGTATTTAATTAGTTTTATTATCATTCCAGCTGATTGTTACCTATTTTCATCTCCATTTTTTGTCTTAAATATTGTACTATGCGCACCTGTCAAAGTTTATTTGAAAAAAATCCTCTCCTTTTACACATGAATCAAATGTAAGCTTAAGATTTATTGACGTTCATTTAGCTACTTGTTTAGCTTACTAATGGTAACTGCATGCTGCCTGTCATATACTCTGATTACTAGACAATTGTTTTGAAACTTTCGAGAAGACAATAGTCAGTGGACATTGCCAACTGGCTAGCAGATGTTGCTATGTTTAACCCAGATAGTAACCCGGATTGTTGACAAGCATGGGGAGGCTCACGCAAATAAGAAGGGGGCGTTCCAGTCTCTGTGCCAGGAATGCCCATCACAGCGGGAAAGCCCATTTGTGCCCGCAGCTGGACCATATTGGCTTTTGCAGGGAAGCTGAGACTTCCCTCTCCCCCGGACACATTTGCCAGCTCGTCTCGAGGCATTCCCAGGCCAGCTGAGATACGGAGTCTGTCTAGCATCTTCCACAGGATTTCCTCCCAGTTAGACATGCCCAGAATGCCTCAGAGAGGCACCTGACCCACCCCATCTGGCTCCTCTTGATGCAAAGGTCAGGGTTAGTCAAGGGTTAGTCAGTCAAGAAATCCTCTATCCAGGCACAGTTGGTGTCTGAATCCGAGGGCTCCACATTAACACCTGCCAACTGTGGGTTGAATATCATTTCATTGCCTGCCCAGTTTCTCAACCGATGAATGAAATCAAGCATTGGTTGTTTTGTCCTCAGTTTTATCACGACATTTCCCATCAATATTATTCCGTGACGCACCATACATGCGTGGGCTGTGCTTATTAGCTTGTGTGTTGATGTTTAAGCGCTACTGTCTGACCAAAGTGCAGCTGAATGAGAAGCAAAATCCAAACAAAGAGAGATGTAGAAGGAAAAACCAAAATACAGCAGTGGTTAGACGATGTAAGGAATGAGGCTGGTTATGAGAAAAGAAACGGGGGAAGAGGAATGTTAAAAAGACAGAGAGAAGATTATGTCTAAAACAAAATGGCTTTCAGATCATGAGCAGCTGGTGTTCAACCAAGAAAGAAAAAGTTTTGTGTTTGTGATTGTGCAACATGTGTCGTCCAATCTTACCCATGAGGGCCTGCGCAGTCCCTTTTCCTCTAAGGATTGTGGACATTGCAAAATCTGAGACATATGCCTGAGAAATAAACAGGATGATGAGGTTGTGGAACATATGTTTGCCATTAGTCCATAGGTTTCCATTTCACATGCTTTTCTCTGGTTTCTCTTTTGGACTTTTTGATGTTGTCTTGCTAAACTCTAGAAACAAAGCAGCTATTCAACTTGGGAGTAGTCGTAGACAGTTGTACCAGTTCATTGTCTTGAGTCCAAGTCCAGCAGTGATAGATCAATCTCGGTTTAATGTAGCTAAGAAAAAAAAAGGTTTTTAGTAATATTTCTTTATATTTCTATTCTTTCTATTAATTGCAGTTACTAGTTGCTCTTTACCAGGTATCTCTTTCTATTATTGGGTTGGAAACATTTCTCAGAGATTTTGCTCCATATTGACATGATAGCACCACACAGTTGCTGCAGATTTGTTAACTGCACATCCATGATGAGAATCTCCTGTTCCACCACATCCCAAAGCTGCTCTGTTGGATTGAGATCTCGTGACTAAGGAGGCCATTGAAGAATGGCCTCCTTAGTAACTCATCATCGTGTTCTAGAGAGCCGTTGGAGATGATGTCAGATTTGTGCCATGGTGCATTATCCTGCTGGAAGTAGCCATCAGAGGATGCTCCACTGTGGTCATAAAGGGATGGAGGTGGTCAGCAACAATACTCAGGCGGGCCCTGGTGGTTACACCATGCCATGTTGGTACTGAGGGACCCAAAGTGGGTAAAGAAAGAGTGAATTCCAATTCCCCCTTGGCTATAGCCCTTGGTCCTAACCCTTCGTTTTGCTCGTTCATGTGAAGGGGTAGTCCTGATTCTGGTTTAGAATGAGGGGCAGGGAAGTGGTAGGGCTATCTGGCCCTCTTCAAGCCATATGCCACACCTGGGTAAAATTGAGCCTCCCCCCGCAGCCCCCTGAGTTGGACAAGTGGGAAGAAGCGTTTTCTAGCTGACCCAATCATTCTCTGAATCCGGCAGCACTGATAGTGCTGCACTTAGCTTAGCATAGTTGCTGTAATCTGGTGTTTCCAACTAGCACCACTTGGTGAAAGTGAACTTACTAACTTGAGATGTTTTACAATTACATTTCGGGATCTGCACATTCTGATCAAATTCAAAAGACAATCCGATTTCACATCAAAGGACTGACTAGGCAACATTCAATGGGGGAACTTTATGTAGCGGAAGTACAGGCGAAGCACTGCGGATAGTAGCAGCCCTGTTTATGGAAGTTAGGGATGGTGCTCGCTGCCTTTGCTACTATCAGCTGTGATTCGCTTGTGACTAGCCTGTGATTCACCTGTACTTGCACAGCATATAGTTCCCCTATTGAATGCCGCCTAGTCGGTCTTTTGATGTGAAATCGGCTTGTCATTTATACTCAATCAGAATGTGAGGATCACAACACATGATGGGAAAAATTCTCATGTTAAATAGTTCACTTTTGCCAAGTGGTGCTAGTTGTAAACACCAGATCACAGCAACTATGCTAAGCTAAAGTCTGTGCTGCCAGTGCAAATAAAGGCTGGATTGGCTAGAAAATGCTTTTGCCCACTTGTCCAACTCAGGGGACTGCAAGGGGAGGCTCAATTTCACCCAGGGGTGGCATTTGCCTTTAATGGAGATTTTCCAGGGACACACTAGAAAATGAGTGGTGTGATATTTCCCACAATTTCATGCGAAATACGGGCAAAATGGAGAGGAAATCAGCAGCGGCAGCCAAAGAAATGCACAAATGTGAATTTTTTTTGTACATAAAATATGAAACTCAATTTTAAGGTCACTTTAATGTATCACAGACAGTTTTATTACAAATGTGAAAAAAATCACTAGTTTTGTAACATTACATGCATCTGCTCATGTCTGTGACATAACGTTAAGTTTGAGTTGAAAGCATGTTCTTTTTCTTTCATTTTTACATTTTTCTTCCCAAAGCCAAAAAAATAATCCAGTTACCCAGGAAAGGGAGATTATTGCTGCTGCAGACAGCATTGTGAACTCTTCCAGTAACAGCTGTGATGTCAGTTTACCGTGCCACAGATGATTATTGGAGACGCATGAGGATTTTGAAGGGTTGTCCCCAGGGCTTAATTTGAGCCGGATCCAGCCGGAACGCATTCCGGCACCTCTGATATATGATCCGGAACCTATTTTAATGGACCCGCCACCCCCCTTCACTGTGAATAAATAAAAAATAATAATTAAATATCTGTTTTATGTTTAAAAGTGTTATTTGTTTTCTCACCATATATTCCCCATTGAGTTCACACAAAAAATCTTGTGTTTCAATGATTTAGATGCATTCAGGTGAATTTTAGGTTACGGAAATGGAGGGGAGGGGACGGGGAGAAGGTCATAGGTTACACCAGCGCGCAATGATTTTGAAATTGCAGTCAGCTTTCACTCATGCTGAAAAAAATGTCTAAAAGACAAGAAAGTTTGCTGAAGTTCTTCAAACTACCTGGCCAGTCGGATCCAAAACAAGCCAAAATCGTATCGGCGGATCAGCAGTGCGGAGACGGAGACACCGGTGGACACCGGTGGACACAGCAGAACCAGCAACGTTGTTAATGCTAATGATGTTGCACCTGCTAGCGGGAATGATGACCTACTCGGGGATCAAGAAAATGAAGATGAGATGACAAAAGGTGATGATTGCAAAAGGACACAGAACAGCGCAGGACACCAGGAGCAAAGAAAGAAGCAGGAGAAAAAGAGGCCGGGTCCATGGATGCTGTATGGGCCGTTTTGGATAAATAGACTAAGTTGACGGTAGGAAGACATCACAATATTTATCTGCTTTGTTTGTGTTGACATTGATTATATGCACGCACTTGTTGTGCGATTTTCTATTGTAATTACGTGAGAGCTTATTTTCCAGCCTGTTGATCAATAAGCAATGTGATTGGCTTAATTTCAGCATGTATACTACATGATTTAAAATCGGATGCCCCACAAGTTGCCTAAGAATACTCTAAGTTTACTTTTTTGTTTTTACATTGTCAGCGCTGAGTGATTGTGTCATCAAGTTGATTTTGACATTATTTAATAGTCCGACTCGTCCGAATCGCAATTACTCTGTTGTGTTTGTGTGCACGCACCATATGATTTTCTGTAAATTATCTACGCGTGAGCTTATTCAGTCTGTTGCTCAGTAGGCTATGTGACTATGTTACATTATCAACAACGGATTGTTTGTGTCACCAAGTTGATTTTTAGTTGATTTAATAGTCTGAATCTGGGCTATTATTGTTTAAGAAAGCAATGTTGCAGTGTCTGCTTGGTTTTCTTTTTATTTTATTTTTCTATATTTAGCACCCAGTCTGATGAAAACACTGATGTGGTCATGCTTTCTTTTTTGTCAGTGTTCTGAAATTAAAATAAATATTGTCCTGTTATGGGCACAGTGATGTTTGGTTTATGCTTACTTACTTAGAGAGGGTAAATTGGCCTTATTTTATTTAATTTTTTAGTGTAGGGCTATAGCATATGTGTGGTCCATCACCTTAACCCCGCCTTTTGAGTTACCGGGACCGACCCCCCTCTGTGTTCCGGGACCTCCCACTTTACAAATTAAGCACTGGTTGTCCCATTTCTTAGGGGAATAATTTATTTCAGGTGCAATCACTCACACCACCCTTTCTGCTTGATTTGAACTTGAACAAGTTGCCTTGATCTCGTCAACATGCCTGTATGTATTGAGATGCCATGTGATTGGCTGATGAGCAGTCAAACAGATGTACTGTACCTAACAAGGTGGCCAATGAGTGAATAGTAGTACATTCATTCATTCATTCTCTGTACCGCTTATCCAGTTCAGGGTTGCGGGGGTGCTGGAGCCTATCCCAGCTATTATCAGGCGAGAGGCAGGGTACAGGCTACCTGTTGTGAATAGTAGTAGTGCAGTACTAATACCATCACAATTGGTGAACGGGATTTTCTACTTTCATCACTGTGGATCAAACACCAGTTTGATTTCCTGGTGCAGTGGTTGTTTCCTATTTACATTTATCAGTATGAATTCATTTCATTTTGTCTACTTTAAATGTCCTTGTCTTTCTTTTGTTTTTCCTAACCGAACTCTTCTTCCCTCTCATTGCTGCAAGCCATGCAGCCAAGTATCTGCCAATGTGACCTCAACCACTCATAAAGAGATGTTCTCTCTTCTCAGGTGATTATCACAACAGAGCAGGATAAGAGCCAAATCACACAACACACTTACACATTCCCAGGCAGTCTGCACTGCCAGTTAAATCCTGCCTCCAGCCTCTTACACACAGGGACTTAGCTGCAGCTAACCAAGCTAATCAAAACACAGGACATTGGGACCTGGCAGCACTTATGTTGAGTCTACTTGTCTTGACTTGGCATGGCTGCGCGGTCCTCTGAGGTTGGCAGTTTGCTGATTACACGTGGTGAGATTACACTGTAGTAACTGTAATCTGTTTGGAGTTGTTCAGAGGCAAATGTGTGGCTAGCTAGCTAAATAGCTAATGTTTTCACAATAGCTATAATGGTGGTTTACAAAGAGGACAACCCTTGTTAAACAAACAAAAAACATTCAGTGTTCATACCCTGAAGGAGTAATATTGGAATCCAACTGCTCCTACAGAGATAAAAAGGAAGTTCAGTGTTGTACAGCAATTTTGTCTCCTTCAATCTTCAAGTAACAAACTTTGACCTGAGGACAAAAAATACTCAAGGGAGGTTAGCGTAACTTCTGAAAAATGAAGTCTTTGCACTAACACACACACACACATCTGTCTTCCTATCTAAGTTTCAGTTCCGGTTAATCCATGATGCCCCATCAGACTCATAGAGTTATTAGAATCTAAGGTGCTAATCATGCTAATAACAGTCATCAAATCTACTTGTTCCCGTGGGAACCTGTAGACCACCACAGCTAAACAATGCTATTGCCTTCTCCCTTTTCAGTGGACTTTGTCATATTATAAGGAACATCAAAATATGTCAAATTTATTTCTACAGCACATTTAAACAGCCCTAAGGCACACCAAAGTGCTGTACATGAAGACACAATAAAAATACAATAACTCAAAATAAAATCAAGAAAAAGACACAATTAATATTCAAGCATTAAGTGAAAATAGAGATATAAAAAGCTCTAGGGGGAGGGAAGAAAAGAGGAGGCTGTACTCAACCAAAAGCCATTGAATATACTGTAGATGCGTTTTTAAAAGTGATTTAAATAATGACATCTATAAATAGACATGGGTGTTCCCACCAACATTTAACCAACTTCTGACTGATTTGTTGACCAGACTGTAGTTTGTTACCTCCACCAAAGAGGTAATGTAATAATGTAATTGCTGGTGTTTGCTTGTCTGTCTGTCTGTCTGTCTGTTAGCATAACAAGTCAAAAAGTTATATACAGATTTGAATTGAATTTTCAGGGAATGTTGTCTCCCTAAGAGGGTGTTTGTCTCTGTGCTGGCCCTGTAATGGACTGGTGACCTGTCCAGGGTGTACCTGCCTCTTTTTTTGCAGCAGATATAGCACTCCAGCACTCAGGCACATTATCTCATCGAGAGAAGATACTTTTGGGCATGTAGGCGCTGTGATACATTGGTGAATAAATCGACTAAAAACACTTTATCCTCCTTGTTTTTAAAGTCTCTGACAACTTTACAGCTTTATATTTAATATTTTTTTTTTACCATTGGGTGTCCAGAAACGTTATTACAGGTGCTTAATTATCTCAGTGACAGAAGCTGTTTTTAGGTATACAGATGTTTTCTGACCCTCTCTTTGTCTCCAAGCTGGGACACGGTAAAGTTAGATTCTGTTGCGCTTCTCATTGGACTTGCTTGTGCAGCCAACTACATAACAGTACCTCATCTTGTCCATTTTTTCCAGATTGTATCATAACTGATGCCTACAATGTAGCTGCCTGCTGTAAATCAGGGATGGGCAACTCCAGTTCTCGAGGGCCGGCATCCTACAGATATTAAGAGTTTCCCTGTGGTAACACACCTTGTGACCTGTACAGAGTTTCACATGAAGCTCTGCACAAGTAGCCATTAAAGTCAGGTGTGTTGCAGCCTGGAAGCACCTAAAACCTGCAGGATGCTGGCCCTCAAGATGCCCATCCCTGCTGTTAATAGACCATGGATTCTGCCATGATGGTGCATTGCTCCCACAATCCTGTGCGTCATGATGTCGGTGCACATTCTCTATTATCTAATAACCATGCCACTGTAGAGGAGGCATGAGAGTATAGACAGAGACACACAGAACAGAGTGCTGCTTGTTGCGATTGTCGCCAGACAGTCACAACAGTTCTCAAGAACACCAAACTCACTTCAGACTTGGGCGTACCTTCTGGACGTGTGGGAAATATGTTGCCATTACATTGCTGTGATAGCAGGTGGAGTGGACAGCGTGGTGGATAATGTTGTGGGCTTTGGCACGGCAGACCTGGGTTCAAGTCCCCGACACGTCACTCACGTGAACCTTGAGCAAGGTCCTTAACCGCCCCCCAACTGCTCCCTGGGCTTTAGATAGCAGCTCTCAGGTTCAACCTGAGATGGGTGAAAGTGCAGAAAATGAATGCACTTTCATTGGCTATTTCATTGGGATGGCTAATTGGAATGAATAAAGTTTATCAAAACAATATATATATATTATAGTGTGTATATATATATACACTATGAGAGTTTCCGTGGTGTTATATATATATATATATATATATATATACACTATATTATGGCCCCCAAAATGAAAAACCAGATATGATGGAACATTTCTCAAGACCAAAACACAAAGCCTGCTGTAAGCAACCTGCGTTTTCAGCAGAGAGTGAGGATCCAACAAGAAGATCCCAAATGATGTGAGAGTGAATTAAGGGTATTACTGTATGTCCGCGCTTTTGATCTTTAACTAGTTTGTTTGCCATTTTCACTTCTGGTCTTCTTGTCAGCTGATTCTCTAGCAAAACCTAGCCCCCTTCCAATCTGATTGATCACCCCTCCACCGACTGAATGACTGACTGACAGCTGGTTGTGTATGTGCAATCAGCTGGAAAGAACGCTGGCAGTATGCCGATGGCCAACGATATGGAGCACACAGAACCGACTCGTCAGTAACTTCTTAAGACTCCACAATAGCACCTGATGGACGAAAAACACCCCAGTGTGTGTCCGCCTTATGTGGGCAGTGACATTTGAAATTTGAAAATGGACAAACCTATTTGCATCCATATAGGGAGCATAAATGGGCCTTGAGAAATGTTCACATACAGTATAGCAATTGATGACCAACAATTAACTTCAAACTTGGCCTGTTGGCTGCAACATCTAACATTTGCCTGTGTTGTGGATATCTTGTAATGTGAGCTAGTGTTGTAGTCAAGACCACACCACCAAGACATTACTGAGATCAAGGACTAAGACCAAGACATTAGCAAGACCAGGAACCAAAACAAAACCAAGGAGTTCTCAAGAACAGGGACCGAGACCAAGACATTGTACAAGACTGGGTAATGTCTTGATCTTGGTCCCCGGTCTTGGTAATGTCTTGGTAATGTCTTGGTCTTGGTGGAGCAATTGACTACAAAACCAGAGCGAACTAGGCCAATGAAACTACAATCTTGATGAGGTGACTACATCTAATATCTCCTGCACATTTCATCCATTGTTGATACCTGCTTATTCCAGTGTGAGGTCACGGGGGGCTTGAGCCTATCCCAGCTGCTTCTAGGCGAGAGTCAGGGTACACCTGGTACATTTTGCCTGGAGAGAATGTGGAAACACCAATAAACATAGCGTGCATGTTTTTAACTGTGAGAAGAAGCCCTGGTGAGAACCCACACATGCACAAGGATGTGCTAACCACCACACCACCGTGCAATCCTGAATTTCCTTGTTATGTGAAAGGTGTGACTGCATTCTGTATGCAACTGCATGTTACTTGAACAGAAATCACAAACTGCCTCTTTATGCTTCATTAAATGTAAGAAATATCTTCATGTTTTCATGTAAGTGGTAAAATTTTCATTTCCTTTGTAAAGGGCATGCACACTAATAATAAGGATCAATGAACAAACTCATGAATACAGTACGTGCAGTTTTTTGCACCTGTATAATGTTTTTTTTTATCCCCCACACAAAAGACATAAACCATCAGCCATATTCCACCAACTATAGTTAAAATCACATATAACAAAAAAAGATGGAATTAACTAATGTTTCCATTCCATAAATCTTTGTCAGTAAAGACTGAAACCTCTTAGATATCTAAATATTCCTTCAGCTTGGCTACACTCTTCTTCTATGCGTTATAATGTTAACTCATCAACTGCTTAAACAAACAAACACCTTTAGTACAAACAGATAACACCACCAATTGGATTTTAATGCCAGAAAATGTGACAAAATGTAGCAGCAGGAACATGGAGGAATCAGCCTGCCAGCAGACGTCAAGAATGAGGAATAAGCCCAGGCTTAGTGATCAAACAGCCCATTACGTGCCGTGCGTAAGACACTTTAACAGATGACATCCTTTTAATGGATAAAGCCTGTTCTTGTTGGCAAGGATCCCTTTCCTTCTTTAGATGATGTGATTCAGGAGATCTGTTTTGAGACCATGTTGCTGATGCTTGTTTAGCAGGAATTCTTCCTAAAGTGGCAGCAGAAAATTTTATCTAGCTAAATATATGCACTGAAAATTAGATTGGAGGCAGACATGGATACTGATAAGAAGTAAATATGATCATTAATGTCATTGAGTCAGCCAGATGGGGGAATTCCTGAAGAGTTACACAAAGTGTTCATGTTTTACTAGAGAAAAAAACAAAACACAAGATAAGCTCTGGGTTTAATATGCAGTTCTGTGAAAAAGTGTTTGCCCCCTTCCTGATTTCTTTTTTTTTTTTTTTGTATGTTTGTCACACATATGTTTCTGATCAAACAAATTTAAATATTAGTAAAAGATAACACAAGTAAACACAAAATACAGTTTTAAAATGAAGATTTTATTAGTAAGGGGGGGCAAAAAATCCAAACCTTCATGGCTTTTTGGAAGGTGTAGGTCCCATTACATCTGGCGTAAAAGTAATGCGGCATTTCAGAAAAGGAATATCATACCAACAGTAAAATATGGTGGTGGTAGTGTGATGGTCTGGGGTTGCTTTCCTGCTTCAAGACCTGGAAGACTTGCTGTGGTAAATGGAACCACGAATTCTGCTGTCTACCAGAAAATCCTGAAGGATAATGTCGGGCCATCTGTTGGTGACCTCAAGCTGAAGCGCACTTGCATTCTGCAGCAGAACAATGATCCAAAACACACCAGCAAGTCCACCTCTGAATGGCTTACGAAAAACAAAATAAAAACTTTGGAGTGGCCTAGTTCAAAGTCCCCACCTGAATCCGATTGAAATGCTGTGGCATGACCTCAAAAAGGCGGCTCATGCTCGAAAACCCTCCAATGTTTCATCAACCTCACAAAGTAGTTCTGGTGCCTAAACCTAACCACACACTTCTGAAACCAAACGTAGTACGAGTCTGAAGAACACTAATTTCTAACTACATCTACAAATAATCTTAGCTGGAGACTTTTTAACAGCCATGATAAAACTACTAAATGTAGAGGAAACATTTTTTTCATCCTACCACATCTTATTAAGAAATGATCCATTACACCAGGGGTGTCCAAATTCTTTACATTGGAGGGCCAAAAATGACTCGGGGTAGCAAGGCCAAAACTAAAGATTCCTGTTGTACTATATGAAATTCAACAAGCATAGCATAATTGCCCAAAATAAAACCTCATACAAAGTAAAGTAAGAAATGAATAAACCTATTTTTTTTATTGTGTTTACAGCCTGAAATGACAAAATATCCAGTTAGGCCTTCAAAAACATTTAGTAAAACATCAATTCAAACCTCTATGAGACCAAAAATATTTAAACAAAGATTATACTTTTAAAACAGCAACTCTCTGCCTGCAAATTAGGCATACTGCTTTAAAATCTATTTCCGTAAAAAGGAACTCCCTTTCCTGACTACGTTTAAATTTCCTCTTCTCAGTGTCCCTCTGCCTTTCACAATCTATAGCTGACATTTGACCCCAGCATCTTCTCTGATCATAGGCTGATAAAAGAACAACAGCAAAATCCTACCCCAAATGTGCTGCAATGGTCATTTGTGGTCAGCAGGGGAAGTGCAACAATGAATAAATATCCAAAGAATTTTCACACTGCTCAGGAAAATTGTCATTTTGAAAAAAAATAAAAGGTCAGCGGGCCAAAAAGGATAGTTTGCGGGCCAACTTTGGCCCCCGGGCCTCAAATTGGACAGCTCTGCATTATACTAAGTTCTGTAAAGTTGTGGTCATGTCCTCATGACCTTGATGGTAACTGGTTGAACAAGTCCTGTGCCGTCTTGCTGAAACAAAACATACTATTTGTGGTATAATTCATGCTATTGGTATGAAAATGTATATCGTGTGTACATCCTGGATCTAATTGCGTAGCCCTGTAAAACTCTTCTGAGACCATCCTCATTGGACATCTTGATTTCTCCACCTGTATGACTGCAGCATCAATTCTGACCAGTGAAGGACTCTCAGCACTGGAGGCTTTCTGAGCTGGAAAAAGTAAAATGTAGTGAATACGTAGAGTTCAGGGCAGAAATTCAAGTACTTTCTCTGATAAATATTTCATTGTTGAATCCTGATCCAATTCCACACAATGCTGGCTGGCTGGACGATGATGCAGAAAGAAACATGTCCTTCCCCCTGGAGCACTTACAGGATACTCATCTGGATGATTATCACCTGGACCTGAACAATAGCTACAATAGAGGCATGCGCACTGAGGTTCCTATAACCTTTTGAGGAACATTTGGACAGACAGGAACTAGGGACCACGGCCCTCAGTTCCTAAAGCCATTTTAGCTCCTACTCTGAGGCTGGGTCTTTTCATGGTTCCATAGGAACCAAGATGATGAAGGTGTTCAGTATTTTGTCGCTACTAAACATAAACAACAGAATAATGTCTTAAGTGTCACAAACTTGCGTTGTCTCCTTTGTCTGTGGTGCTCTGCTCTCCTTCATAAAACGATGTATTGCCTGCTGCTTGATTCTTCTTCTCCTGCTCTTTCCAGCCTCGATGTGAGACGCCCAAAAGTGATTGTCCGTGATTAATACAGGGAGTGCAGAATTGTTAGGCAAATCAGTATTTTGACCACATCATCCTCTTTATGCATGTTGTCTTACTCCAAGCTGTATAGGCCGAAAGCCTACTACCAATTAAGCATATCAGGTGATGTGCATCTCTGTAATGAGGTGGGCTATGGTCTAATGACATCAACACTCTATATCAGGTGTATTAGGCAAACAGAATTATTAGGCAACTTAACAATAAACAAATATATACCCATTTCAATTATTTATTTTCACCAAGGAAACCAATATAACAGCTCAACATTCACAAATATACATTTCTGACATTAAAAAACAAAACAAAAACAAATCAGTGACCAATATAGCCATCTTTCTTTGCAAGGACACTCAAAAGCTGCCATCCATGGATCCTGTCAGTGTTTTGATCTGTTCGTGATCAACATTGCGTGCAGCAGCAACCACAGCCTCCCAGACACTGTTCAGAGAGGTGGACTGTTTTCCCCCCTTGTAAATCTCACATTTGATGAGGGACCACAGGTTCTCTATGGGGTTCAGATCAGGTGAACAAGGAGGCCATGTCATTAGTTTTTCTTCTTTTAGACCTTTTCTTGCCAGTCACACTGTGGAGTACTTGGATGCGTGTGATGGAGCATTGTCCTGCATGAAAATCATGTTTTTCTTGAAGGATGCAAACTTCTTCCTGTACCACTGCTTGAAGAAGGTGTCTTCCAGAAACTGGCAGTAGGACTGGGAGTCGAGCTTGACCCCATTCTCAACCCAAAAAGGCCCCACAAGCTCATCTTTGATGATACCAGCCCATACCAGTACCCCACCTCCACCTTGCTGGTGGTTGAGTCAAACTGGAGCTCTCTGTTCTTTACCGATCCAGCCATGGACCCATCCATCTGGCCCATCAAGACTCACTCTCATTTCATCAGTCCATAAAACCTTAGAAAAATCAGTCTTGAGATATTTCTTGGCCCAGTCTTGACGTTTCAGCTTGTGTGTCTTGTTCAGTGGTGGTGGTTTTTCAGCCTTTCTTACCTTGGCCATGTCTCTGAGTATTGCACACCTTGTGCTTTTGGACACTCCAGTGATGTTGCAGCTCTGAAATATGGCAAAACTGCTGGCAAGTGGCATCTTGGCAGCTGCATGCTTGACTTTTCTCAGTTCATGGGCAGTTATTTTGCGCCTTGGTTTTTCCACACGTTTCAACAAGCTTTAAATCTAGTCTGATCAATGTTTTCAAAATAACTACATTTCTATGTGTTCTAGACAATTTAATGAATCCCCCCAGAATTAAAGTATACTGGAAGTTTTACTTGAGTCAGGATAGTTCCAGTTGATCAATGCAGAGAGACGATCCTGATGAAAAGTTCACAGGAAGTATGAAGGACAAATTACCAACCAAATAAGAACAACATCTGTGTTTTAGCATTTTGAAGACAGACAATGAGACCCAATGAACATGTAAATGTGGTGCTGAGTAAAAATGACATTCACAAATCTTTATTAGCATGACTTAAAGTGATGTTGTAATAATACAACTTTATCTTACAGGGTTAAAATGAAGCAATGATAAATATGGAGAAAGTTTGCTGAATTTTGACAGTGGAGCTTTCACAAACTGCTTTGGATTTCTTTAGCTAACAAGCTAGCATAATGCTACAATGATCATCCTTGATACATTAATTATTTTAGCATATTTAGCTGTAAATCTCTATTTAATATCCAACATCCTATTTTGTGAACTTTGACCTACAATTTGTGTATGAATCTTTAGCTTTACAATCCGTTGAGCTAATTAGCTGCTAGCTGCAGTGAAAACTGTTAGCTTGTGCCTACATCAATAAGCCAATGCTAGCTGGATGTTTGCCAACAGGCCAAGGAGCTTATCTGTGAGCTTGGCGCCTGATGGAGGCACATGTGGAGGAGGGGAAGTTACTAGTTAGGTCAGTCTGGACCTACTGTACATAGCACAGAAAAAACATGAGTTTGGGAAGTTGTATCACTTAATCAATGATGGCAAGAGTTAGGTGTGGGAAAATTCGGTTTCCTTTAAATTAGCATTTTTCCTCAATGAACAACATTTTGTCTGATTTTCAAGCGTCTGAAAAGTGCTAAACATGGTACTGCTATTTAATGGAGAAAATATGTTTAGCCTACTTCCTTTTGGAGATATTTCGCATCAGTGTGCAAATTATTTAATTTAGTAACAAGAATATACAAGGCCTTCATTCAAGTTGCTGTAACTGAAGAAAGTCTTTAGACAATCTGAGGTTTATTTCAAGCTGAGTCAATCCCATAACTTTAAAGCTTTACAGGGCATCCTGCCAGTACACCTTGGCTCTATGCCCTGCTTGGGACTCCTCTCGCCCAGGTGTGAATACACGTGTGTGTTTTAGTTGTCCATGTGTTGACATTCAAATAGTCGTGTGCTTCGTCACGGTTCTCTGAATGTGAGCATGCCAAGTACAGATCCGCTTAGTGTGACTTGCTTAAGCAACACTGAGCAAGTGTTTCCAGTTTGATGCAAGTGAATGACACATGCAGTTTTTTTATGCTATTTCTACAAAGATACATAAAACAGTCTAATTTATTCATGATTACGTTAGATGGGTTAGGTGCGGTCACAGGATTTATTGGACATGAACAGCTCAGAGTGCCACTGAGACCACAAATATGATAAAAATACCTTCTGATGAAGTGTCATTTGAAAAGATTCCTCTTCACTTACATTCAGTGGTTGACTCCTGACCTATGATTTGTATTAGGTTCATTATAATTCATTACACTGGAGAAAATTGTCTTATTTTATATCATTCAAAAGTGCATATATTGAATTGAATGCATATTTTTTCAGAGCAGTGTGGACGTTTAATATACATCTTAAATTACAATTGTAGGAAACAGTTCAAAATCATTTAGAAATTTTTTGTCTTTAAAAAAGACAACAAAACAGCTGTAAAATCTTACCGTATATGTGCATTATGATCTAGAGCTGCGTTGTCTGTAAAACCTGTAGAATGATTGTGAGTTTTCAGCAGCTTTAACAGTCTTGGTCATTTACAACATTTAAATACTGTAATCACTTATACTTCACAGTACACCTGAAGTTCATTTTCTTACTGCTGGTGAGTTTAGCTCATGTCCTTAAATCCACACAGTGTAAGAGGTTTAGGGTGAGATTTGTGGGACAACAATTGGAACTACCATCCTGGGGGTCACAAGTCGTCAAGTCCATGACCTCATAAGTCGTTTGTTCTTACCCATAAGAACAACCCCACTGACCAATTCTCAACAATAAAACCTGCTACGTAGCAGTAGCTATTGCACATCTCTAATCTTAAAGGCATTATAGAAGATGTTTGTTTCAACAATTTTTCCAATATTTGGTAAAATTGGGTTCACTACCCCATACACTATGATCAATTAAAA
This sequence comes from Atherinomorus stipes, assembly GCA_023101725.1. NCBI lineage: Eukaryota > Metazoa > Chordata > Actinopteri > Atheriniformes > Atherinidae > Atherinomorus > Atherinomorus stipes. Next base: position 52,030 of record JALJCO010003829.1, read on the forward strand.
GCTTTTAATATATAAATATTATTATACACAAGCTGTGAAAGTAATGGGGCTGAAAAAATATCCACCAATCATTTCTGCATTCCTTACATTTTTCATTTGTCTACTGGCTTGTCAATCACTTTTACTACTGTAGTAAGAGTGATTGATGCTTAATTCAACAAGTAATAGGTGAGACTGATCAATGAGAGTGATTGATTGGTGAGAGTAATACTGTGTGCCGGAAGCTGCACACTCTCGTCTGACGTTTACAGCAGGTAGCTAGCATCATTCTGCTAGCAGTTAGCGACGTTTAGACAACAACATTTTATTTTACTTGCGTTTGTGACATGATGAGAGTCTGTACCTTCTGTCTGCTAAACACAGAGTGGCTCGTGCACATTCGGAGGAGGGAGCTGTGAATCTAGCAGGTTGGTCTTGTAATCCGTGTATCATTCGTTCTTTCTATTTTTAATCCTCAAATCAAAAATCCAAAAATGAAATCGTGGTGAAACTATTTTGTTTTTTTGTTTTTAATTATAACACGAAAAAGAAAAAATGGCATGTTTTTTTATATTTTGATTTTAGAATCAAATCAAAAATACAGAATGGAATAACGGGACAATCCGTGTATCATTCGTTCTTTCTATTTTTAATCCTAAATCAAAAATCAAAAAATGAAATCGTGGTGAAACTATTTTGTTTTTTGTTTTTAATTATAACACAAAAAAGAAAAATGGCATGTTTTTTATATTTTAATTTTAGAATAAGATCAAAAATACAGAATGGAATAACGGGACAAAGAACTAAATTCGATTTTAATATTTTATTGTTCGGGGGTTTGGTGACCCAGAAGTTTTGTAAGGCGTTAGCAAACATTCCAGCCATCCGCAATCTGACCAGCAGCTGGGAGCCTCAAGTCCTATCAGCCATGGAGAGTTAGAAGTCAAGCATGGACTGTGCGACCTGCACATGGACCTCGCGCCCGCATTACTGCTGTCTGTGTGCTTTTTTTCTTTTTAATAAATACATTAATCACATTCGATTTTCGTCTTTCTGTGTTGGTCACATAAAACAACTAAAAAAAATACAATCACGGTGGATTTACATATAGGAAAAAGACTAATCAAGATCTCCAACTTTGATGTGTGATTTGAAAATAATTTGTTAGCTCACACAGATTGAAGGAACTGTGAGATTGCACTCAGGATTTTAACTCTTCCTGTAACGGTGGCATCGGGTAAGCGAAGCTTTTTAAAGTTGAGACTAACCTTATTAAAAAATTATTTGCGCACGTAACGGACTGTGCAGGTTTGCACTATAGCCTATTCGTTAGAAATGTAATAAGCCTACATTCAAACTGGATTATAAAGACTGAGTATTCAGCGAAGAAAGCAAGAAAGTGATGGCATGATCAATTATTGGGATAGATTATGCATGGTAAGTAAATTGTTAAAAATGTAAAGATGTGAAGCTGTAGCCGACAATAAATGATCATATATTATGAATGAAACGCGTCAGCTGGTTTAAGTTGGACAATGAAGGGAAAAGTGACTTTATGTAGGACATTTATTGCGCGCACACACCACTGGACATTTATCCAGCCCCCCTGATCATTATCATGTGATCCTGCAAATGTGATTTATCAGATTTATCTGGTGGTAGCACGAACTGCAGTCGCAGGCGCGCCGTGTCTGACACGGTTGCGGTGGGAGCTGCTGCTCTGTAGAGGTCGGAACTACACCGCACCGCAGCCGGTGGAAATCCGCCTTAAAGCAGGGTTTCCCAACCCTGGTCCTCAGGGGGTCGCAGGTTCATGATTCAGGACATTATGGTTCTTAAAAACGCGTTCTTTCCTGAGGTAATCTGAATAATCCTCCAGCAGCGCCAGCGCATCTGGAGCAAACGCACGGGGGTAGACGCGTGTTCATGTCTGTCAGACTGTTTCCACCTTGACAGACTGATATTGTAAATCAGTGGAAGAAGCTACAATGATGATGATGTGACAGTTGAGGGTCCTTCATCATGTCTCTGGAGACGTCTCTTTGGCTGAATGGTCAGCGCGCGCGACTCACCGGCAGACTGCGGTATAAACCCGCCTGCCCGGCGCATTTTGCCTTATACCGCACTGATAGTAACAAAATTATTCTGCTGCTAACAGATCTGTAACATGAAATATTTAAAGAACAAATGAATATTGTGTAAAAATCAAACATTCAGTCCCTCCTACTGCAGAATGGTCTGATCTTTGCTTGGTAACCACACGTTGAGACTAATCGACTTACAGTAGAGACCCACAGCTCCCCCCTTCCCGCGCCATTGGGCAGGGGTCCCTGAGGACCTGAGGACCAGGGACCCCTTTAGGACTCTGCCCTAAAGGAAGAGGACATGACTACCGAAAAAATAAGCAGGATTTTCCAGGTATACATTTTCACAAAGAAACTTTTGGGTGAGCTGCCACCATGGTAATAGGGTAAACCAGTACAACTACCGTGCGCAAAGCCGTTGCGTTTCCGGGTCACCAAACCCCCGAACAATAAAATATTAAAATCGAATTTAGTCTTGTGTCCCGTTATTCCATTCTGTATTTTTGATCTGATTCTAAAATCAAAATATAAAAAAACATGCCATTTTTCTTTTTTTGTGTTACAATTAAAAACAAAAAACAAAATAGTTTCACCACGATTTCATTTTTCGATTTTTGATTTAGGATTAAAAATAGAAAGAACGAATGATACACGGATTCGGGACAAAGAACTAAATTCGATTTTAATATTTTATTGTTCGGGGGTTTGGTGACCCAGAAGTTTTGTAAGGCGTTAGCAAACATTCCAGCCATCCGCAATCTGACCAGCAGCTGGGAGCCTCAAGTCCTATCAGCCGTGGAGAGTTAGAAGTCAAGCATGGACTGTGCGACCTGCACATGGACGTCGCGCCCGCATTACTGCTGTCTGTGTGCTTTTTTTTCTTTTTAATAAATACATTAATCACATTCGATTTTCGTCTTTCTGTGTTGGTCACATAAAACAACTAAAAAATACAATCACGGTGGATTTACATATAGGAAAGAGACTAATCAAGATCTCCAACTTTGATGTGTGATTTGAAAATAATTTGTTAGCTCACACAGATTGAAGGAACTGTGAGATTGCACTCAGGATTTTAACTCTTCCTGTAACGGTGGCATCGGGTAAGCGAAGCTTTTTAAAGTTGAGACTAACCTTATTAAAAAAATATTTGCGCACGTAACGGACTGTGCAGGTTTGCACAATAGCCTATTCGTTAGAAATGTAATAAGCCTTCATTCAAACTGGATTATAAAGACTGAGTATTCAGCGAAGAAAGCAAGAAAGTGATTGCATGATCAATTATTGGGATAGATTATGCATGGTAAGTAAATTGTTAAAAATGTAAAGATGTGAAGCTGTAGCCGACAATAAATGATCATATATTATGAATGAAACGCGTCAGCTGGTTTAAGTTGGACAATGAAGGGAAAAGTGACTTTATGTAGGACATTTATTGCGCGCACACACCACTGGACATTTATCCAGCCCCCTGATCATTATCATGTGATCCTGCAAATGTGATTTATCAGATTTATCTGGTGGTAGCACGAACTGCAGTCGCAGGCGCGCCGTGTCTGACACGGTTGCGGTGGGAGCTGCTGCTCTGTAGAGGTCGGAACTACACCGCACCGCAGCCGGTGGAAATCCGCCTTAAAGCAGGGTTTCCCAACCCTGGTCCTCAGGGGGTCGCAGGTTCATGATTCACGACATTGTGGTTCTTAAAAACGGATTCTTTCCTGAGGTAATCTGAATAATCCTCCAGCAGCGCCAGCGCATCTGGAGCATTACGCACGGGGGTAGACGCGTGTTCATGTCTGTCAGACTGTTTCCACCTTGACAGACTGATATTGTAAACCAGTGGAAGAAGCTACAATGATGATGATGTGACAGTTGAGGGTCCTTCATCATGTCTCTGGAGACGTCTCTTTGGCTGAATGGTCAGCGCGCGCGACTCACCGGCGACTCACCGGCAAACCCCCGAACAATGAAATATTAAAATCGAATTTAGTTCTTTGTCCCGTTATTCCATTCTGTATTTTTGATCTTATTCTAAAATAAAAATATAAAAAAACATGCCATTTTTCTTTTTCGTGTTATAATTAAAAACAAAAAACAAAATAGTTTCACCACGATTTCATTTTTTGATTTTGGATTTAGGATTAAAAATAGAAAGAACGAATGATACATGGATTGTCTTGTGCATGAGCTTTATTCAAATACTCGCTAACAGTCTCTGCTTTCTGAAATGACGAAACATCTTCACCTTTAAAAACCTTAGAGGATGTTTGTTTTTTCACTTTAATGTGATTGTTATGACTAGAAAAAAATGTAATTCAAGTTCTTTTTTAACAAATACACACAATCATGTGTAGCGCTTGAGACTCAAATGGGACCAATACACAGCAACTATTTGAAACTATAGGCTATGTCTAATATCACCAGTCTCTTGAAAACACTGCCGTCACTTCCCCAATAGGTTTAGAGAACAGAACTATTTGTTTAGGGCAGGGGTGGCTAAGTTCCGGGCCTCGGGAGCCACAATCCTCCAAATATTAGATCCACTATTCCTCCAACACAGCTGAATCAAATGAATGGCTCATTATCAGGCCTCTGCAGAACTGAATGACATGTATATGAGGTAGTTCAGGCATGTTGGAGAAGGGGTGGATCTAAAAGTTGGAGGATTGTGGCTCCCGAGGACTGAACTTGGCCACCCCTGCTTTAGGGGTTAGAAAAACATTGTGGATTGGGCTAAAATACAAGTGAAATAATTTAAGATATTCCTGAAACAGTTTATGTTCATAGAGGAGATGGTTACAAATGAGAGATACAAAGCAATATATACATTTTAAGATCTAAATCCCAAAGTTGACAACCATATACTAGGGGTGCATGATACAAAAAATTCACAGTTGGGTTCGATTTGATATTTTAGTGTCACAGTTTGATATTTTTTCAATACAGAAAATACATTTTTATGCTTTTTTTTTTTTTTTTTAAACCATTGTGCTTTTGTCCATGACTACCATCGGGGCAGAGGTGGGTAATCCATGTGCCAAGAGTAAAAGCCCCTGCCATGTTTTTGGACCTGCCAGTAGATTTAGAACAGTTGCTTTCACTAACAGGCTCAGCTACCTGTGCTACTCAAATTCAGCTGGTTTAGTGATTGGTTGGGAGCTAACTTCTCATAGTTTGTCTCACTAGCTTGAGTGAATGCATGTGGGAGGCGCTCAGTGTATCTGCACTCGACGATGCAGCCTAGGCAGAGTAGTTTAAAGCAGGTCCCCTGAGTTTTCAACAAAGAGCTCATCATCAAAAGACAAGTTGATAAAATAAATAAAAAATTCTGTATTGTTTTGATATTCGATACATAGTACTCACAGTTTGGTACACACCTGCACTGGACGGTTTGATACGAATACATGTATTGTTGCACCCCTACCAAATACCTACCAGCCCATGTTTTTACAAAACATGCCAGAATTTGTCTGATATTGTAGTTATTTGTCCACTATAGTTATTTAATCAAATATTACAGTCAAACTTAAAATGTAAATTTCTTTTTTTTTTTTTTTTTTTTTTAGATATTTAGAGAAAACTCCCACAAATGAAAAGGTTTAAAGTTATGTCATATAATGCCATAGGGTTTAAACATTTGCAGATGATAGTTTGTTCTCTGGTACATTGTTGTGCCTCATAGATGGTCTTGTTCTGGCATTACAGTATGTGCCATAACTGTCTGAAATCTAGTTAATGCATTTTTGTGTTTTATTCAAGCCTTTATTTTCTCTGTGTATTTTCTGCAAGTATAAAGTCAGATCAGGGTGTACAGTATGCTGAGCTGCTCAAGATGTGACGTAGCACAGTGTTGGATTTGCAGTTTTCGCTGAGCTGGTGGCCATCAGCTCCTGTGATGACAGATACCTCACTCCTGTCTGCATTGCTGCATCTGCAGTAAGCCAGCATCAGTCTGAGTGTGATGTCTGGCTCTTGGCTGTGGCTGCTCTAACAGGATTATCCCTCTCTTAGCTGCTGTCTCTGTACACTCAGTCTATTCTTATACTACTCGTCAACTTGAACCTCTAATCTTTTTTAGATCACCGTGCTCACAAGTTAACGAGTTCATTCCAGCGTCACATATAAAAGACATCAATTTTAAACTGTTTTACAAACCTTATTATCATAATTTACAAACTGTTAAGTTTTTGGACCGTGAGACAACATCAATGCAGTTGGATATATACCTTGCTATGTTGTCACTAATGGCATTTTTATGAGCATCTGCAATGGATTTGTTGTGTCTGACTGTGTTCGAGTCTTGGCTGGCTTGCATGTGGCATCTCCTTTCCCTCACTTAACAATAGATGGGAAGCTACAACGTGAGCCCACAGACTTGCTGTCATTTGTACAAAGTAAATCAACAGCCTCAGACATCAAATAATTTGATGTCATAATTGTCGTCCTGGGACAGATTTGCTAGCTATTACAAGCTATTTTCTTCAGTTTTTGAAGCAGCATTGCCAAATTAGCTTTGTTATTGTGAGGTCACCAGGAGATTCACTTGCTAAATTGATATGAGAGTGCCTTCTACAGGATCACAACAAAATTTACTTTCATCAGCCTAATGGAGTTGCCCATGATCTAAAGCAAGAACATAATATTTTTTGTTGAGCATTTTCAGGTGTTTGACCTCTTTTTTTTTCTAACAAAAAGTGACAATACTACTACTCACTGATATAGAATTGTCGACTGCTGGCAAATGTACTTTTTGAAAGAAAGTATTATCTGTGGCTGTTCTTGTTCTACTCTGAAGGCATACTGTATGTGTGTGACTGTCCCTGTGGACACGACTGGTAATTTAAAAGATTTTTTTAATGTTAAGTGTGGCTACTCAACTTGTTTGTAATTTTAATTTAGGCTCTCTGAGTGGTCTTCATAGTTTCATTACAAAAGAAATTAGACTCCACTTCCACTTTGACTTTCATAGGTGTTCCCCCAGGCTCATTACTGGGACCCCCACTCCAACAGTGTACACCACCTCCTAGGGCCTGGTCATTTGCTTACTTAAAGGATAAGTTTCTTTTTTTTCAACCTGGACCTTATTTCTAGGTGTTTATATGTGCACTACTTCCCCAGAAACATTTCTGTGTCACTCTGACTCCTACGTGAGTTATTGAGATTTTTTTCACGATCAGCGTATGTACATATAATGAGAGGGAGCGGGACAGCCAGAGTGGGCCTCTATATAGTATTATCTGCCGCAAAACTCCTTTAATTTAATCAATACTTACTAATGAATGAACAAACGAACGAGTAACATTGAACTGTGACGTCAGGTTTTGCTCTTCATTTGTTATTGGGGTCGTTCAATACACTACTGGCCGTGCGCGCCCCCTTGACACGCGTTACCGTGGTAACGCTGAGAGCTGGAAGTAGCTTACCGGACAGACAACAAACCCAGCACAACTCATCACGTTTAGACATGTTAGACTACTTACTCAATGGAAAGTTGCCCGTTCGGTCCTGCAGGCCTTGGCTGGGTCTTCCGGTTTATTTTGGGGACACGAAAAAAAAGTCTCTACCACAGTCTGGTTGATCAGAGCAGATAAATCCTCTATCGAAGTGAGACATCCTGGAAACATCCAGACACGCATCTCCTGGTCTCAAATCCCAGTCTGAGCAACAAAGGCATTCTTCCTCTGTTGGCATAACTGAGCATCGTCCACACGAACACCACCAGGGTAAAGCAGAACACAGGTGCTTGCTCCCTTAAATAAATGGGAGAGGTCACGTGATCGAAATGTGAAAAAAACAGAAAAAGACAAATATACAAAAAATATAAACAATAGGTATATCAATAAATTTACTTGCAAATCCAGAGTGCCTCAACTCATCTTTCTTCCTTTGAATGCCTTCGGGCCGCGAGCTTGATGAGCACCTGCTGGCTTATTTCCTTTTCAGGCTTGTTTCTTAAGGGCGCATTCACAAAGCTTTTTTGATTCGAATCAGAATCCGTTTGCTCGGAAAGTCTGCTTCGTTAGGGGAGTTGTGAATGCGCAAACGAACTCTGATCCGGAACAAACAAGTTGACCCGGGTCCGGGTCCGGGACCGAGACTCGAGACTCGGTCCGCCTGCAAACGCAGGTCTCGGTCCGATTCAAGTGACCCAAAGACAGGAAGTGGACTACAAATTGTATTGGCATTGTGGGTCAAACATTGGACAACGTGGGTAAACGCTACGACAACAAACACACGTGAGGGACTGCGGTACTTATAAAGATGGCTTGTGGTCAGACGTGGAGTTACGAGGAAGTAAAAGCTTTTATCGATATTTGATCCGATTAAATCATATCCAGCTCCTCGTACAGAAATAATGTCGCTTTGTGGAGGAAACAGAAGTTGTGAGAACCTTCTTGTACGTGCATTTTCTCCTTGCCTACGTGAATCCGAAATCAGCGCCACCTGAGATTCTCATTCTTGGCTCGTTTGGCAATAGTGCAACATGAACGCGATCTCGGTCCGGAAGACCACCCCCGCCCCCAACCGGACCGAGTCCCCAAACGGACCAAGACTCGCGGACTATGCTTTCTGAATGCGCCCTAAGACTTGATCCAGCGAGCACTACACCTCCTCTCTTTCATTGCTGCAGAATTCTAACAAAGGTTGCAAGAAACTTGGGTGTCATGATCAATGTGCACTCAAAAAACTGATTCATGCCAAGGTGACACATTGAGATTTAATTTATTTTACACAAATTTAGCAGTTAAATGTAACTGTTTATTTTTCATGGGTGTACTGTACATGTAAAGTAAAATGATTTTATAGCAAACATTGTTGGATTAGTCAACTAAAAATTTTAGTGAGTTTGATGGGTTTATTTACACATTTCCCATCATGCATTGCGATACCCTCTGTTCTTTTCTGCACTGTGAGTTAAATGTCCATGTAATCCCATGAGTCTCTCCCAGTCTAATTCAAGTACCCCTGCCTGCGGCATGCAGGACACGGATATTAGGTGGCGCTGGACATCAGATGGGTGTGACCAGATAGAGGGGTTAGGGTTGGAGCTTAGGGATAGGGGGAAGCGTTAAAATAAACAACTCAAAATGGTAATGTGGGCAGAGTCGGACGTCCAACCCCGTCCAATATCCGACTCCACCTCATCCCACAAGCCGCAGGCGGGACCTTGTCTAATTGACATCTCATGCATGAGTAAGGTTGGCTTTGATAATGCCAACCTTGCTCTAAACGCTAACAAATGAACATGCACCTGCTTAAAGAAATCAGCAAAGTTGTGTACAATGATTTACCTTTATCATGCAGAAAGCTTACTCAACCCGTGACCTGATTTGATTGGATCATTCCAAACTGTGTCCCCAGTTAATTTGATTTAATTTAGTCAGTTGAAAATAAAATATTTCTAATAAGGAAGCATGAGTCATTTAACTCCACTGATCTACATTATTTTGTTTTGCAGTAACAAAAATCATTTCCATGTAGCGATTATTCCCATTTAAAACAATTGAATAAAAATTTCTTGGACTAACTCAACTATATTACGTTTCATTAACGTATATAGTTTGAGTTCACCCAACATATATTTATTGGTTGGAAAAACTGCCCTCAATCAATCAGTAAGTAAAAAATATCTGTTGCAATGGAACAACATGTTGTGTGGTCTACTTCAAGGGCAACTTTGATTTTAAGTTTTTCAGCACATGTTTATAATTAAAGTCTCTTTGAAAATGGTCCACAAAGAAACTAATTCTCGAGTTAATATTTTATCAGATGTTTTTGCTTATTTCTCCAGCTGGATTTCTGTCTCGCCATATTTCTGATTATTTTGGTATTCTTTCCCAGAATCTGCACCCAAGGCGTTTGGCATCCCACTCTCCCAGGTCATTGCCAACGACCGAGCCTACAAGCTGCGACAGGATGCCCTGAAGGAGAGCAGGAGGGACTGTTTGGACCTGGAAGCCAGCATCCTGCACTTTAGGGCAGAAAAGAGACAGTTCTTCAATGGGAGCAAGCCTCTAGTCAGCTCCTCATCAATTACAGGAGGAGGCCCAGGCTCTCCATCTGCAAACTCAGTGGCTCCTGCACCGGTTTTTGACACCCAGAACAAACCGCTGTCACCTACATTTCTGGATAACACCGGCAGAGGACAGAGGAGGGTGAGTCTGTTTACAGAGTAAAAAAAATAAATAAATGATCGTCCTTTGCCAAAGAACCAACACTTTTCAGCTTCTTAAACATTTTATCTTAACTTGGATTTTATTGTGAGACTTTGACATTATTTAACATTATATAAGCAGATATGATGAAACAATTTTGAGACATGCTGGAAAGAAATTCTGGGAAATTCATATTTTAAAAAATAAAAACATAAGTGAATAGTCAGTCAGTCAGTCATTTTCTGTACCGCATAAGTGAATAAAATATGTAAATATTCTGTTGTCTTGCCATGCAGTAAAAATTATACTATTTCAGAACACCTTATTTAAACAGATGTCACTACAGTCCATAAATGGTGTAAAAGTACAGAATGTGATTTTTTTTTTAAAGAATATGAATCATCAGCAGTATATTATGTGGTTTTTAGTATTACATAGTTACATACTTGAGGCAATAAAAATATTAACTTCACAAGATTGCAAAGAAATTATTATCCAACTCTTCCTTAACGTGGCAAAAATTTGATTTAAAAGGTTTAAACATTAAAATATCTTGGTTACCTTTAATAAAAGGTCTGAATGTGATGTATGCTGTAAATATAAACCCTGTAACACCTAATGTAACATATTGGATGCATGCCGTTTCTAAGACTTACTGCATCACGTTATGGTTCAATACAGTTTAAAATGAGAAAAACGCTCAGAGAGCGCAGACCTCCGCCAAGGAGCTCCCTTAGTTTTTTTGTTTTTGTTTTTGTTTTTTCAAACCTAAAGATGAAAAAGGCATTTTCAACATTATGTGAAAGTCAAGTGGAAAGGATTAGGGATAACCAGACCATTTGAATGGTTATATTAGTAAAGCAAAAACTGTCTGGAAGGGCATTTCTTTTATTTTCTGCTAGAATAAGTATCACACATAGATAGCATAGTGTATGTAAGGCTTCCAGAGTTCAGAAAGCTAATCTCTGGCTGCATCTCCAGCTGTAAACATTTTTACAACCATTTCTTTTATTTGTTCCCACAATGTCCTTTTTCCTTGGAAAAATGCAGCTTGTGTTTGCCTTTCCTCTACATGTGTGAACCCTCTCTGTTTGAGGCCATCGCACCCTATAATTGTTTTCATGCTGATCTGGAGCCGGTTGTCTAGCTAAGCTAGTAATGAGCATCATTACAGCTGTTGAGAACAGTAATTGAACCTAAACTAGCTATCAAGTGGAGCTCATAAGAGCTTATGTTGATAAATGTCAACATAGTCTTGCTTGACTAGTGACATTTCTTATGAATAAAGTCCGATAGATGGTCATTTTACGGATGATTGATTTTGTCAGTTGTGTAGTTTAAGGTAAGCATTTGGGGAAAAGAAAAGCTCCAATAACATAACGCATGAGCTCCAACTTCTGGAAATATATTGTGACAGTCCAAAACCTAATTATTCAACAAGTATCATAAAAAGTACTTTGCGAGTAAAACCAGCTGTGAGGCAACATAAGAAATACACAAAATTTTTCTTAAACACAAACAAAAAAATAACAGCATATACAGCGGTGGAAAAGAGTATTGATCTCGTCAACATTTTTTCTCAGAAAATATATTTCTAGTAGAGTTGTTGACACAAAATTTCCACAGATGGAAAACAAAAAAAAAAAAAAAAAAAAACCAAAAATTAACAAAAAAAAAAAAAAAAAAAAAAAGGAAAAAAAAATAAAAAAAAAAAGAGGGAAAAAAAAGAAAAAAAAGGATAATAAAATTCCCTTATCAGTGCAAAGTAATAGCTGGTTTAGTCCTGATTGATGCCTTTAAAAAGGTTTTTCATCACTAAGGTGTCAGACAAGAAGCATTCCATGATGGGTAAAAGCAAAGAGCTGTCTAAAGACCTACGCAACCTTATTGCAAACACACTGAAGGCATTGGTTCCAGGTGCATTTCTAAACTTCTGAGAGTTCCAGTGAGCACCATTGGGAACAAAAAAAAAAAAAAAGGGAAAAAAAAGGAAGAAAGGGGGTTTCCTAAAAAAAAAAAAAAGAAGAAAAAAAAAAGAAGAAAAAAAAAAAAAAAAGGAAAAGAGAGAAAAAAACCCCACAAAAAGAGGGGAACCCACATTCTGGAAAACAGTCTTGTCAGATGAGACCAAAACTGAACTCTTCGGATGTCATAAGATGCAACATGTTTGGAGGAGAAATGGCACCGTACTTGAGCCCAAAAACACCATAGCAACAGTGAAGTTTGGAGGTAGGAACATCATAGTGGGGGCTGTTTTTCAGCATGTGGTACTGGCAGACTTCATATCAGTGAAGGAAGAATGAATGCAGAAAAGTAGAGAGACATTCTGGACCAGAATCTGCTGCCATCTGCAGCTGCTGAAGATGAAAAGAGGCTGAATCTTTCAGCAAGACAACCATCCCAACACACAACCAAGGACACACTCAACTGGTTTAAGAAAAAAGAAAATAAAGCTGATAGAATGGCCCAGTTAATTGAATCCAATTGAAAATCTTTGGAAAGAACTGAAGATCTGAGTTTACAGAAGAGACTCCCCAAACCTTGAAGATTTGAAGGCAGTTTGTGTGGAAGAATGGGCCAAAATCAAACCTGAGCAACGTATTCCACTGGTTTCTCCATGCAGGAGACGTCTGGAGGCTGGAATCACCAACAAATGCTTTTGCACTAAGTAAGCATATTCAATACTTATTCCCTGTGTCATTTCACTATTTTACACATAACTTCATTTATGGACATAAATGTTAGGATTTCTTTGTATGTGTGCATTACTGGGGTTGTTGTGGACATCTGGTGAAAATTTCAACAGTTCAACTCGAAATATATTTTCTGAGAAAAACGCTGATGTGTTTAATATTTTTCCCCAGCTGTATATATCAACATGTCATCAAAAATGTGATGTATCAAAGCTTATTACAGTACACCACTTTAATCCAAAGTCACATCTGAACACAGCTGAAAGCTTCAAGTAAAGCTTTACAAAGCTGCTAGACCAGCTGTAGATTAACAGAAATTCATTCATTTACAATCACATTTACATGTCTTTGCCATAGCATTAATGTAATTTGCATCAACTATTTTTACAGACATAATAGCATCAGCTGTAGCAGGGCAGCAGTGGCTTGTTGGTTATAGGATAGAAATGCAACGGTAAAAGACTATTCTTCCCATCCTTCTTGGGCTAAATCAGACTCATTCGTTTACAGATCTCTGGGCTGTGCTCTTTGTTTATATATCTGGCAACACAGAAATGGAGCAGCTGACAGACGAGGAGGCAGCAGCAGCTATTCGTGTGGTACTGGGACTTGTCAGGCACAGTGACAGATAACGTACACAGAGGGAACAAAGCCGAAATGAATGACTGGAACAAGGTCGATGATGGAGGAAAAATGGCTGTGAAGATATTTTGAATGATAGAACAGGTATTTTTCATGAGGCCAGATGTAACCTGCTGGAGCCATTTGTGTCCTGCATGTTTATGGTGAGTTCCTTGTAGTATTGAAGTGTTGGTGGCAGTAGCTGCTTCATATATCAAATTCCAGAACCATTTAAGGGACAGTTCAGATTCTTCAAGCTTGTAGTGTGATTTACTTACAGTATCATATGCAGTATATTGAACACCTACAGGTCATAAACGGCACAAATCCAAGGTCAAGGTAACTTTATTTGTACCTAAAGGTTGATTTGTTTTGCAGTTAAGCTGGAGAAGCCACCGTTCGTACAAAAACAAAACATGAAGACCAAAAAAAGACAGAGGGATTCGCAAACACCAATGCATGTTTTCTGTGGGGTTGAATCTCAAAGTTTGGGAAGCATTGTCAGGGTTTTTCCTGGCTCAAATTGAGGCAGAGGTGGTACCATCCTGATCATGTGCACACATGCATGTATACCCTCTTCAGCCGGTTCAAGCAAACACTTTAGAAAAAATCAGGCAGAGTTCCAGGCCAGTATGACTGTATAGTAAAGTATCTATACATTCACATCAATCATTATTAGAAATCAGACTGACCTCTATGTTGTGTAAAAACTTCACTGAATATGAAGCCAGGGTCATGATAGCCTCAACCTTAAAATCAGCTCTGCTGAATGATGTGGTCATGAATTCTGTGCATGACAGGTCACATAATCACTAAATAATTTCAAACATCTTATGATGGCTAATCTGCCAATAGAATAAGTGAAAATTAATTTTCAGTCTGGTTCATAGAGCAGAGGTGGATGTTTCCTGCTATGACTGCTGCTGGCAGAGTGAAGCGCTACTGTGTGAGTACCAAGTACCAAGCCTTTGTTATCCCAGGAAGAAGAAGCTGCAGGAGCACCCGCTGTTAAAGAAGAGTAAATGTGTTTTCACGTCAGTCTCCAAAAGTCTCCAACACCACCAGAAAAAGTCACTAGATTTGTCACTAGTCGTTCTTGTAAAAAAAGTCTTTAGAGGGGTCTGAAACTTGCTAAATATGGCATCAAAGGGGCCAGTCACACTTGGCACAGTTGGAGTGTATCCTGGGTACAAACAGCAGGGGGTAACGTGCTTCACGTTAAAACTTCAGCGAGACCAATAGCCACGGCAATGCCAAGGCCCTCCTCCGAAGGTGGTCTACAATGGTTGCGTGATGAAGATGTAATGGCGCTGCCTACATAGAAACCCTGTCCCCACTCAAAAACGTACAGAAGAGGAGAAACAAGATGGCTTCATTAGCATGACAGGGGATTAGCACGCTTCGTGTTCCTGTTTCTGGAACTTGTCACATTTAAGCGCTTCCTCTTCCGGGTCAGTTCAACAATAGCTGAATCCAACGTCCCTGCTCTGTTCCACTTTGTAAATCGAATAAACAACACCAACTCTACATAAACTTTCATGGATTCCCGTCTGAAGCGATGCTAAGGAATTAGTGGATCAAAGCGATTCACAGGGATGAAGAGCCGAACTTTATAATAAAACAAGGCAGCACGTTTATTTGTAGCCGGCACGACAATGATGCAGCAACAGTATAGCTGGCGTTGGCAGGCTAGCGTTTGCTGACGTGCCAAACTTTGTGCATCTGAAACACACAAGCATCTGAAAAATCGGGTCTGCACCCTCCTGTTTCCAGTGGAACAACTGGGGACTGCCAAGAAAGGAGACGGCTCATAAAAGTCTACGAACTTTATAATAAAACAAGGTAGCACGTTTGTTTGTAGCCGGTGAGACGACACTACAGCTGACGTTAGCAGCAGTGTTAGCTGATGTGCTCCACTGTGCATTTGAAAACACACAAGCATCTCGAAATCAGATCTTAGACCTTTATCATCAATAAAGCCTTAGAAAAAAAAAATGGCTTAGGCCATGACGTTCACCCAGTAGAGGTGACGTGCAGCTGCTGCTATGTGAAGAGACAATGTCCTTGTCTGATACACAAAATCTGTGAAAATGCTCTTTTATAAGCAGTCTCCTTTCTTGGCAGTCCCCAGTTGATCCACTGGATACGGGAGGGTACAGACCCGATTTTCAGATGCTTGTGTGTTTTCAGACGTTCAAAGTTAGGCACCTCAGCAAACGCTAGCTGGCTAACACTAGCCAGCTAGCGTTAACGGCAGCTGTCTGCATCATTGAAGTGCCGGCTACAGACAAACATGTTTTTTTTATAAAGTTCGGCCCTTCAGCCCAGCAAATTGCTTTGATCCACTAATGCCTTAGCATCGCTTCAGTCGGGAATCCATGAAAATTTAAGTAGGGTTGGCGTTTATTCAATTTACAAAGTGGAACAGAGCAGTGACATTGTGTGGCAAGTTTCGGAAACAGGAACCTCTATAAGCTGCTCTTTTTTGCAGTCTTTTGCTCAGCAGCTTACACAAGCTTGCCATCAGGCAGTTGTCGAAAAACTGTGAAGGTACAGAAGCCTTATCAGCATATTTGGATGGATGTCAAGCAACACAAATGACTATTAGCGCCACCCACTGGACTGAACTGGCGCTTTCGCTTACGCAAATGCAGTCGCATGATGTGGTGGCGTGGCGGCGCATTTCCAACTTTGCAAGTGTGACCTGAGGCAGTTTGTACTATTTTGACACCCAGTGAGTTGAAACAGGATTAAACCAATCATGCCAAGTATGACTCTGCCCAAAATCGCTAAGATGGCATCACTAGCTACGTTTACAAATGATTTATGTATCTGATTGAAATCTTTTTGATCAGTTATTCCAGCTTTCGTGTTTACATGGACAGTGGGAAAAGTGATCCGATTTTGATGGATTGATTTATACATTTGTAATGCTTTTGATGTGCGCAATGGCTCCTAGTTCGGAAGAGGAGGGGTTTTCTTTTTTTTATTTACAATCTTTTGGCCATTGGAATGCTTGATACAGTAATCCTTAACTCTTTCAGTTTCTATCAAAAACATTGCATCCTCCACAGTCCCGTTCGGTTTTGCTTCCGCTGTCCTCCCTGAATCTGCTACGTCACGCAATCCCTACATGGTTCAAGCATGCCAAGAGACAAAATTCCACAGAAATGATACGAATGAGTGTTTACATGTTCAGTTTTCCCCTTTATTAAAAATCCATCTTTGGTATCTTCTTATAAAGTTAAGCTGAGTTTGGGATTGTAGCTGGTTTGATTCAATGTTGAACCGAATCCATTAAAAACACTTTCTCCATCTTATTTATGAAGTTAATAACTTTACAGGCCTTGTGCTACTTTGACATGAAATGTGCTTTATAAATAAAATTTGATGTGATTAATGCTGGTTCACATCAAGTCCGCGGTTTCGTTCCAACATCAGCTTGCATCAGGGCACACCGTGCCAGTGTCAGAGACCCGTCTTTCTGTATGCTGTGTTGACATCCCCAGTAGATCTCAGACAGAGTATTGCTAATAATGGCGCTAATAACGCATCCGTGGTGAGTCTCCCCGGCTGTGTTGATGCAGGGAAACACTGGTTTTAGTCCGTCAGCAGCCCGCACTGACAGCATCTATTAATATAAAGTAAAGCCAAAGTTTAGACCTTTACGTTCACTCTGCCATCATAGTTGTTTCTGCTGGTGAGGTAGCTCCTCCAGAGAGAGCGAGGCCAACACTTGAGAGTGCAGCAGTCGCCCTCCATCAGTGTGTGCTTGTTAAAGAGGCAGCTGGCAAAATGTTTGGCTTGAGGTTAATTAGTCTCCCTCAAAAACTGAGTACAACCTTAACAGCAGGTACCGTTAAAAAGGCTCATCGATCCAAGTGGACCATAAGACCAGGCCCCGGGACCATTTTGATACCGGGTTCGGTACCCATCCCTACTGGGACCTGTCATCATTTCAAATTTACTTTTATAATGTTCAAGCAGCCTAATTTTTAAGTTTAAGTTCTGCTATTTCAGACTGTATGTGAACGCTTCCTGCAGCTGCAGATCCTGCTGACAGCAGACCAGGGAGAAAAAACAGGTTTCTTTGCTCTGATGATGTGTGAATGACAGGTCAGACATGAGATTAATGGACAGGATCCTTCTTGTTGTTTTGGTGTAGCCTACACCAGCCTTTCTCAAAGTGGGTGCAGCCATGAATATCCGTTTCATGTACCCATTGTCAGTAACATGTCATGACTTCCCCACCGGGGTCAGCCTGACTGCGCAGCACATTGTTTTATAGCTTAATTTAACCGCGAAAATACATTTGAGTTCACAAAGAGCAAGGAACAAGTAACAGCATCATGGATTGTTTTTTTAAAAAGAAAAGCCCCACCAGAACCGGACTTGAAATGGAGCCTCAGCCTACTACTTCATACGGGCTTTCATCCACCAGATCGGCCAGTGGCTGTTATCATTTGGGCAGTCCACCTTATACGGTTTTATGGCATTTGTGTCTCTGATTTATTGTTTTGTGAAGCACTTTGTAAACCTTTGTTTTTAAAGGCGCTATAAAGTTATTATTATCATTATTTACAGATTATATTGTGCTCTGTTCATTACTGTTCTGTCTAAATAAACAGCACATTTGCATTTACGTTTAGGCTATGCAGTGTTTTAATCAGAATTTACACTGGGGTGCCTTGAGATTTTATGCATTTTTAAAAGGTGCCCTGACTGAAAAAAAGTTTGAGAAAGGCTGGCCTAGTTATAGCTGTTAGTAACTGGTTTCGAGTTATAAAATGCCTGTTTGAGACCAACTGCTCGTCGTAATCTAATGTCTGGTCATTAAGCTACATTAGTTTTGCCCATTTATATTTTTCCAAAATGATTTGGCGACCCCAAGAAATCATCTCCAGAAATCACCCCGAGGTTGAGAATGGCTGGTATACAGTATGTGTCAGGTACGCAATGAGGGCCCAGGCGAGATTTAATTCCCAGACTCCCAGGTGAGAGTCATGTGTGCTAACCAGTCAGCCACAGGGACATCCCTGTAACCAGGCCGCATCCCAGCCAGCGTTGCATGTGGGGCCCATATGGGTTAAATTCTGGCTGCATATGAGGGACCTAAGTGGGTTTGTCCACGGTTTCCATGGTGGCCCCATCTGTGTTTTCCCATGTGGGTTTCCATATACAGAGCCCATGTAACTTAAACTATGAGATCTGCAAATCTGCCCAGTTCAAGCCCATGCCTATAGGCTATATGGGAAAACACAGGTGGGGCTACCATGGAAACTGTGGACAATCCCACCCTCATATGCAGCCAAATTTAACCCATATGGGCCCCACATGGAAATGCTGGCTGGGATGATCACTTGGAGGCATAGTGACAGGACCATCTATTGTCACATTATGGTCTAACTGGGCTTTACTTCAGCCAACAGCCAATATAGGCTGAGAACGTTGCTGTTGTATGTTCTAGGGGAACCTCCATATTTCTTGCATCACCTGTCAATATTTACATAAAAGCATCTTACACATTGAAAAATAGAGTAAATACCCTTTAATCCTGAGCCTTGGTAATTTGCTGGACTATGCTGCTGATGGAAATTCCTCAGACACTTGATGTTCCTCCAGAAACCATTTGGAGGTCAGAGACGATGATTTGTATCCCTGCTGTATTGATTTTCAGCTCCTCTGTTGACAAGATGAGCGATACAGTCTGATTTGTGTGTTCTGCTGGCTTTTCTCCTGCCATCTGTCTTAAAGTATGTTTTCCATTTTCAGCTGCCACTGTCTATTTATTTTTGTAGCTGTCTCATCTACGCTGTCATCTGCTCTCAACCTTTTTTCCTACCTCCTTTTCTCCCTCTGGTCAACTTATTTATCTTCGCTTCATGTCATCTTTTAGCTGCTCTCTTTTTCAGAACCCACTTTTTACTGTTTCTCTCAGTAGTTTTATAAGCATGTGCAGTTTGCTTTCCATAAGACGGGATCAAATTTTGTCCATAAGAATTTAAGCCTGGACTAAAGCAGTATTGGTGATTTTCCAATGAAGCATAGTCTGGATGACTATTGAGAAATAAAACTTTATGTGGTGGTTGAACTTTGTTGTTTCACCATAAATCACTGGTTCAGTGGTTCTCAAACAAAACCAGAGTGGTTGTATGTCCCTTATAATGAAGCATTTATTATATAGATAACCAGCTTTCCAACTCCACCAACTTTCTCCAGAAGTTGGTGAAAACCAAAGCAAGACTTATATGCAGGAAATGCTGGATTTGAGTTTGACAAATAGACACAAACATGTCTCCTGATGACAGAGGTGCAAAATGTACTGAAAATTGTAATTAAATGTGAAAGCTACAAGTTTAACTCCTCCCCACCAGTAGGTGGAGCTCAAACACTCGCTTACTTACTTAGCATTAGCAACGTTACAGAACTGGCTAACCATTAATGAGCTATATGCACAACTCTACTTCTTCAAGAACTTCAACCAGCTCCTTTGTTTCCTGTCTTTCATAACTGGACAGACTGATTAATCCAGGTGTGTCTGGCCAGTTACTGAGGTCTTAAGGAGCCTAAGCTCTGTGGAGTTGTGCATATAGCAAAATTAGCACTAGCAAATGTTTAACTTACATGTCCAGGAGGAAAGCAGCAACCTCCACAGGGCTTTTGAGTCCCTTTGATACCTTCACTCTCATCCTGCTTCATTTTTTTGCCTGCATGAATTTGAGAAATGTAAGGCAAGGAAGATGCTATATCTACACATAGCAATCGAGCTAGCAACTCTGGAGCTAATGCTAACAGCGCAGAATCCTTATGTTGGCATTAGATGTAAATATGAATTTTTTAGGACACATAAAAATTGATAAAAACAGTTCTTTATATGCTGTAAAAAATTGGGGGGATTAAAATAATATTTTTATTCTGCACCTATCTAGATACTCTGTGGATGTACTTTTTTTTTCTTAAATTATTTTTTGATGAAAAAGTTGTAGCTATCACCTTTGAGTAAAAGTATCTTTATTTTGCTTAAATTTTTACTTAAAGATAAAACTGTGATTTCTTTCTTTCTTCAGCAAGCATAAGTCATAAATTCTGTTGTCTGAATGAACCAATGAGCACCCTGACTGCTTTTATAAGAAATTAAATAAAATGCCATGCTCCACAGAATAATCTGCCAATAGCACTGAACACATTTGTCAGTGTTTGCCTGATGAAGTTATTGCCTTTTTTTGCATTTGAACACAAAGAGCTGGCTAAGCTAAGCCTGGGATTCCTTATTTATTCATTCCACAGGAAGAGAAACACCCGTTCAGGCAGATTTTTCTCTGCCTGCATCTAATTTTTTACTCAGCAGTGGAGGAGGGTTCTAAAGAAGTGCATTTCTTGGGTCAAAAATGAACTTGAGTAAAAATACATTTTGCTAATTCAAAAACTACTCAAAAATGACAAATTACTTATAAAAAGTACTCAATTACAGTAACTTGAGTAATATTACTTTCCACCTCTGACTGATGATAATATTGATCAGACAGCACCATTTTAAAATGTGTAATGCTTTGATGTAGATGTAGGAATCACAAAATTGTAAAAGGAAA
This sequence comes from Atherinomorus stipes, assembly GCA_023101725.1. Lineage (NCBI taxonomy): Eukaryota > Metazoa > Chordata > Actinopteri > Atheriniformes > Atherinidae > Atherinomorus > Atherinomorus stipes. Next base: position 73,152 of record JALJCO010003829.1, read on the forward strand.
CTCCAAATATGGCAGATTTCACCTGCTAACATCTTATGTTTGTATTTGCAGGCAACAGAGCTACAGCTCATTGTACTTAACTGCCCTTGTTTAGTTATTTTAATTCTTGAAATAAGAAATAATGTCTTCAGTTTATCACCTTTGAGGCGATGAGTACTTTTAGAAAAGATAATAAAACATCCCCCTTTGCCTTTTTATCCATTCATTTCTGATTTATTTATTATCTTGGTGTACAGAACGGCACACACAATGATCATGTGATGGGTATTTTCAGGTGTGAAAATATGAACATAGAAACTGTGAAAAATGCTTTTGTGCAGTTTAAAAAAGGAATTACACTCATGTGGATGCAGCTTTCCGAAAATGTGGAAAACAACCTTAAACATCAGTCGTTTGTTTCTGTGTGACATGCAGGGTGGTCTGTCAGTGGACTCCATCTCGGACCTGGTAGAGAGTCAGTCCCGCCTGCTGGAGGCGCTGCAGCTCTCCCACCCAGCCGAGCTGGAGCTGAAGAAGTCGTCCTCAGAGGGAAGGACACAGACCAAGCTCAGCCTCAACCCCATCTACAGACAGGTGCCTCGGGTGTTGGAGAGGTGCTGCAGCCACATCGAGACCCACGGTGAGAGTCCAATCCCTAGTGATGGAGAAACTGAAGCTTTCCGAACCACTGAATCAATATGAAGCAATTATCTTCAAATGGTTCTGTGTTATGAAGCATTCAACACAATACAATATAGTGACATCTGCTGGTCAACTTTTAACATAGCAGCAGCCAGCTGCATGGATTGATGAGGGGCAATGTGTCATGAAACAGTAACAATTATTTGTAACATGTTTTATGTTCATTTTCAAATCTGGCTGCATTATGAAAGATTTTCATAGCTGTGTCATAGCTTGAGCTCCAGCTGAAAATATTTCATACAACAGATGGTGTTGTTTTAGAAAAGATTTGATGAAGACATTATGGAAAGTATTGCCATGATGAATTTATATAAAGAACCCCCCCCTTAAAAAAAATACTTTTGAGATTCTTGTGGGAGTCATGCATTTTTATTTAAGAACAAGATCATTTCAGCAGTCGTAGATGGAATGTTAGCCTAATCTCACCTGAATCTCACTCTCCCTGTATGTAAATTATTGAATAAATGGCAACTATACGCAACTGTCTCCTCCTCTCATAAACCCACAAAGTTTGGTGGAATTGTGTCCGTTTATAAGCACTAGTAAATTGATGACTCCACCCTGAATTCAAACTGGCACGTAAGGTTGGTGATACGCGCGTGACGTCATGAAGCTTCATTTGGAAAGTAGGGCGGTCCTTAACGGAATGAAGCGAGGCTCGATACATTTCCCACGACACTTCCGCTTTGAAAGGTCGATACGAAGTCGAGCAGCCTGCTCGAGCATAACATCACTACCAATCCCTAAATCTTTCTGTTCTCAGATTAAAGCTGAACTCTGAGGAGGTTTCCATGAAAATTTGAAAACTGAATTTTCTGAATATGTAAACAGACATAAACACATCTTACATGGAAGCTGCTTGTCGTCTACAGGGCTGCAGACTGTGGGCATTTTCCGAGTCGGGAGCTCTAAGAAGAGAGTGAGACAGGTGAGAACACTTTTCATTTTAATCACTGAAAATGACAATGAACCAAAGAAAATGTCAGCTGCATGAGATGTCCTCGTCAAAGAATGACGCCTACTATATACTAGGGCTGAAAGATGTGCCGTTATCGTGTCTATATTGAGATACGAACATTCAAGATATTAATATCGAGAAAGCAACTATATAAAAGATATAGATTTTCCCTGCACTTGTCCTGCATGTAAAGCTCTGGAAGTCACAAACAAAACTGCACTTTCCACAAAAGTGCTTGATTTTCAACAAACCCGTGGTCATATCGTATCGATATTGAGATGTCTGGCATGTATATCGAGATATGAAATTTCGTCCATATTATATACACTATATTGCCAAAAGTATTTGCTCACCCATCCCAGTTATGGGAATCAGGTGTTCCAATCACTTCCACAGCCACAGGTGTATAAGATGAAGCACCTAGACATGCAGACTGTTTTTACAAACATTTGTGAAAGAATGTGTCGCTCTTCAGGAGCTCAGTGAATTTCAGCGTGAAGCTGTGATAGGATGCCACCTGTGCAACAAATCCAGTCCAATGCAATTTCCTCACTCCTAAATATTCCACACTCAACTGTCAGCTATATTATAAGGAAATGGAAGTGTTTGGGAATGACAGCAACTCAGCCATGAAGTGGTAGACCACTTAAACTGACGAAGCGGAGTCAGTGGATGCTGAAGCACATAGTGCAAAGAGGTTGACAACTTTCTGCAGAGTCAATCGCTGCAGACCTCCAAACTTCATGTGGGCCTTCAGATCAGCTCAGTAACAGTGCACAGAGAGCTTCATGGAATGGGTTTCCATGGCAACCAGCTGCATCCAAGCCATACATCACCAAGTGAGGATGCAAAGCGTGGGATTCAGTGGTGGAAAGCAGCCGCCACTGGACTCTAGAACAGTGGAGGCGTTCACTGGAGTGATGAATCGCGTTTCTCCATCTGGCAATCTGATGGATGAGTTTGAGTTTGGTGGTTCCCAAGACAACAGTAGTTGTCTGACTGTATTGTGCCAAGTGTAAAGTTTGGTGGAGGGGGGATTATGGTGCTGGCTTGTTTCTCAGGAGCTGGGCTTGGCCCCTTACTTCCAGGGAAAGGAACTCTGAGTGCTTAAGTATACCAAGACATTTTGGACAATTCCATGCTCCCAAATTTGTGGGACCAGTTTGGAGCTGGCTTCTTCCTCTTCCAACATGACTGTGCACCAGCGCACAAAGCAGGTCCATAAAGACATGGATGCAGAGTCTGGTGTGGAAGAACTTGACTGGCCTGCACAGAGTCCTGACCTCAACCCGACAGAACACCTTTGGGATGAATTAGAGTGGAGACTGAGAGCCAGGCCTTCTCATCCAACATCAGTGTGTGACCTCACAAATGCGCTTCTGGAAGAATGGTCAAAAATTCCCATAAACACACTCCTAAACCTTGTGGACAGCCTTCGGAGAAAAGTTGAAGCTGTTCTAGCTGCAAAGGGTGGACCAACGTCATATTGAACCCTATGGATTAGAAGTGGGATGTCACTTAAGCTCATGTGAGTCAAAGCAGGCGAGTGATTACTTTTGGCAAAATAGTGTACGCTTATAGTTCACTTTGGTGCAAATATTACAAGTATGAAAATAAAACTAAATCATTTTATCTGCATTTTGAATATATTTTTGATACATAAACGCTAACAATAGAGATGTCCAATATTATCGGCCAGTCAGCATTAGAATGTGATATTGGAAAATATTGGTATCAGTTTTTATTACAACAATATTTTTACAAACAAAACCTCTTGAGGTTTCAGGGGAAAAAAATTAAATCTCCTGAGGTCTTGTTAGTAAATCTTGTTCCATTAGCATTGGTCCCACACGTAGAAAAGTCCCTGTTATCCTGGAACAACTTCATTTCCCAGCATTCCTTTTAGAGTCATGTGACTACGGTGCAGCTACAGTGAGAAATATAAGAACACACACCCACACATACGCCCATCCACCCTTCCTTCCATCCATCCATCTTTCTATCCATCCATCCATCCATCCATCCATCCATCCATCCATCCACCCTTCCTTCTATTCATCCATCCATCCTTGCATGCATCCATCCATCCATTCCTCCTTCTTTCCTTCCTTCTATCCAGCCAGCCCCCCAGCCACCCTTCCTTCTATTCATCCATCCATCCTTCCATCCATACATCATCCATCCATCCACCCACCCTTCCTTCTATTCATCCATCCATCCATACATACATCCATCCATCCATCCATCCATCCATCCTCCTTCTTTCCATCTATACATACATACACCCACCCTTCCTTCTATCATTCCTCCTTCCTTCCATCAACCCTTCCTTCTATCCATCCATCCATCCTTCCTTCTTTCCTTCCTTCTATCCATCCAGCCAGCCAGCCAGCCACCCTTCCTTCCATCCATCCATCCTTCCTTCCTTCTATTCATCCATCCATCCATACATCATCCATCCATCCACCCACCCTTCCTTCTATTCATCCATCCATCTATCCATTCATCCATTCATACATTCATCCATCCATCTATCCTCCTTCCTTCCATCCATCCATCCATCCATCCATCCATCCATCCATCCACCCTTCCTCCTATCCATCCTTCCTTCCTTCCATCCACTCTTCCTTTTATCCATTCATCCATCCATCCATGTTAGTAAATGGTGTTTTGAATGATGACTTATGAATTCTTAGTTGTGTAACAAACAGACTCCACAACTGGATGCTGAATATTTGCACCTCCATGCAAGCTGTTGATTTTCTTTCTGTTTCAGCGTTTTCTCTAAAGTAGTTCTCAGGCTTCTGTTTTAAGTTGTTGGTGTTTATCACTGCATGCTCTTTCCAATGAAAAGCACTTATTTTAAGCTTTTTTCCTCCTGACGGGGGGGATTCTTCGGCCCAGTTTTCCCTACAACACCGGAAGCAATGAAACTAGTGAAACTCCGTTAACTATCCTCTGATTCACTGTCCACAGTTTCCTGTCCGTCTCCACTGGATGCTGGAAAATGAGAATGATCTTCAAGCTGCTGAAGTGCGATATCCTGTTTTTCAGAAATCATTCCCATCAGGGAGAACGCGGCCTCTACACGACCCCAGCGAGAACTTACATCCACCTCGTGTTTCTATCTGTGAATCTACTTTCCCTCGGGGGACCCTGTGTATTTATGGACTGTTTATGTCATCTTGGTGTGTGCGTTTGTGTGTTTGCCCCTCAGCTGCGGGAAGACTTCGACATGGGGGTGGACGTCCAGCTGGATGAGGAGCACAGTGTGCACGATGTGGCAGCGCTGCTCAAAGAGTTCCTGAGGGACATGCCTGATCCTCTGCTGCCCCGAGAGCTGTACCCAGCATTCCTGCACGCCAACCGTACGCATTCACACACTCTTCACGCTTCGTAGCTGCATTCAGTCCTTCATAAATGTGCTGTAGACCTAAACCAGACTCTCCCTGAGCCGTAGATTTATAGCAGGGATCACCAATTCCAGGTATTATGAGCTGCCCTGCTGAAACACACCTTGTGATGTGTGCAGAGCTTGACAAGTTTGCTAATAGGGGATTATCAGAGAGGGACCCAACTGCAGTCACAGTACGTCGCCATATATCCAATCCATGCCGGAAGTCCCAGTCAGAAGTTTCTTTTTCATGTAACTTACTAAAATCTAACCCTACCCCTGACCCTTCTCCTAACCCTAACCACCCGACTACACTATACACATCTGTTTGCAAGTTGCAGATATTTACTGTAGGGGGTATTTAACTAACTTCAGCATGAGACTTCCTGTATGGATTGGATGTATGGCGGCACCCTTGTCGGACATTGTAACTGCAGTTAGGTACTTTTGGATTATCACGCTTCCGTGTTCCGGTTTCCGGAACTTGAAACACTCAGACGGTCCACTTCCGGGCCAGTTCAATGTCCCTGCCATGTTCCACTTCGTAAATTGAATAAACGCCAACCCTACTTAAATTTCGTGGATTCCAGACTGAAGTGATACTAAGGAAGAAGTGGATCAAAGCGATTCGATAGAGTGAAGGGATGAACTTTATAATAAAACAACATAGCACGTTTGTTTGTAGCTGGTTCAGCACAACACCGGCACTTCACAGCTAGCGTTAGCATTAGCAGGCTAGCGTTAGCTGACATGCCTAACTTAAAACACACAAACATCTGAAAGTCGGGTCTGTACCCTCCCGTTTCCAGTGGAACAAATGGGGACTGCCAAGAAAGGAGACGTTTTCAGATGCTTGTGTGTTTTCAGCTGCACAAAGTTAGGCACGTCATCAAGCTGGCTAATGCTAGCCTGCTAACACCAGCTGTGTTGTCTGCTGGCTACAAACAAACGTGCTGCGTTGTTTTATTATAAAGTTCGGCCCTTCACTCTATCGAATCGCTTTGATCCACTGTAATTGATCCACTTCCTTAGCATCGCTTCAGTCGGGAATCAATGAAAACTTAAGTATGGACTGCATTTATCCGAATTTCAAAGTGGAACAGAGCAGGGACAGTTATTGTTAAAATGGCCTGGAAGAGGAAATGCCTAGATTCTGGAAACTTCCAGAAAGCGTGATAATCCCCCATTACCCACTGATTGGAGTCAGGTGTGTTGCAGGAAGGGAGCTCCTTACACCTGCAGGATACCGGCCCTCGAGGACCGGAATTGGGGATCCCGGATTTATAGCTTCTAGTGGACAAGACATGACAGTGGAATACGGAAGATGATTAAAGCCACTGAAGAAAAAAAAAAAATCTGGGATAACAGTCAGAATTCTGACTTTAATCTCAGAATTCTGACTTTTTTCCAGAACATCAAAAGTAAAAAAATAAAAATAAAATTTTGGGACACTTTTTGTTTTCCAATTCCTGAAAAAGTCAAAATTCTGACTTTTTTCAGAAATTGAAAAAAAAAATCTCCCAGGTTTTTTTGGGGGGGGGGGGTTACTGTTCTGGAAAAAATTCAGAATTCTGAGATTAAAGTCAGAATTCTGACTTTTTATACTGAAATACTGATTTTTCTTTCTTTTTTTTTCAAATGTTCTGGGAAAAAAGTCAAAATTCTGACTTTAATCTCAGAATTCTGAATTTTTCCAGAACATGAAAAGTAAAACAGAAATTCTGAGATTAATGTCAAAATTCTGACTTTTTTTCAGAAATTAAATTTAAAAAAAATTTTTTTCTTATATTCAGAATTCTGAGATTAAAGTCAGAATACTGATTTTTTTTTTCCAAATGTTCTGGGAAAAAAGTCAAAATTCTGACTTTAATCTCAGAATTCTGAATTTTTTTCCCAGAATATTAAAAAAAGGGGAGATTTTTCTTTCAATTTCTGAAAAGTCAAAATTCTGAGAAAAAAGACAGAATTCAGACTTTTTTCAAAAATTGGGGGGGACTCCAGAAAAAAAAAAAAAAAGTTTTATCGTTCTGGGGAAAAGTCAGAATTCTGAGACTTAAGTCAGAATTCTGTCTTGTTTCTCAGAATTTTTTTTTCGTTAGTGGCCCTGATCATCTTCCGTAGAAAAGGCTTTTGCAGCAGTGTGATGCAACAGGTGACACAGAATCAGACTAACCTCCTCTTCCTCCTCATCCAGTGCTGAGGGGAGCAGACCAGCTGCAGTACCTGCAGCATCTCCTCTACCTCCTCCCGCCCTGCAACTGCGACACACTGCTGCGCCTCCTCTCCTTGTTACACACCGTGCAGAGCTTCGCCCAGGACACCATAGGGACCAACGATGAGGAGGTGGGTCGCCTCTTTGGTCCAGATCAGTGCTGTTCAATTTGTTGGAAATGGCTATGTCCATGTCTGGCGGGTAGCGATGAGAAGTTATTGAACGTAGACTAAATTTTAGGCTATATCAAACCAATCAAAACGTGTCCGCCGATCACAATTTCAAGATGGCAGCTTGCAGCAACATAGCCAGTTACATTTTTGAGGATAAATTGGTGGAAATACGGCCAGACTATACCTGCTGATATGTTTCGTCAGACTTTCAAAACATCCATCCAAATATCATCTCTGTCTAAGTTTCCATTCATTTTTGTTACGTGACTTCTTCTTTCGAGTTTAGTGGTGGTTGGTGAACTCAAAGGTGCACCACCGTTACCAACTGGTATGAGTATACTGTAGTACAGTATGGCACATACGATTTACTTAATAAAAAGACAAAATAAAGAAAAATGAAATACAATAACACGATTCAACCTCTACCAAAAAGATCTGCAAAATTTTTCTGCCTTCAGTCTTTGGATTTTTTTTGCAAAATATCAATCAGGTCTTCTAATGTGATGACAGAGGGCTGCCATCTTGAAATCATGTGATCTGCAGACGCGTTTTGATTGGTCGCTAGTTCTTCTGCCCTCAGCAGAGATCAAGTTGAGCGCACACGGTGAGTTTTTCGTCTTGCCAGGCAAAAAATATCAAACGTGTTTGATTTTCACCTCAAGGCCTTATGAGGCGGAAAACTCACCAAAAATCAGGCGCACATGGCAACAATCTGCTGAGCAAACGGCCTCAAATGACTTTTAGCTCAGCAGAAAGCTCTTGTATGCGGCAGGCATAAAAGGAATGCTGCGATATGAAGTTCTTCTAGACTTTTCTACATGTGCGACCAGCGATGATGGAACAAGATCTCATGAGATTTTGTAACGGAACAACGAAATCTTTAAAAATTTTGTTAATATAAATATCAGTCCGAAAAAACAATATCAACATTTTCCGATATCACATTTTAATGGACAGTATATGGACATCTCCATATAAACTAAACAAAAGAGCAATGCTAACACCGCTTCCTCCTCCTCCTCTTCATCCAGATCCCCGGTAACAAGATGACAGCCGCCAACCTGGCGGTGATCTTCGGGCCCAACCTGCTGCAGAGGGAACGAGGCGGAGACGTGAGTCCTCACGTGATGGGGATCGAGGACAGCACGGCGATCATCAGCGTCACTCTGGTGCTCGTCCAGAATCACCGGAGGCTCTTCACGGTACGGCAGCTCGCACACGTCCAGCCTCATCATCATCACTCACCATCATCATCAGTCTGCGAAAAGCCTTCATGACGTCTGGACTGCTGCTTGTCTCGTGTCAGATGGTTCCTCCCGTCACCGTTTTGAGACCAGCTGTGGTGGAAGTCTGAAGGTGTTTTAATGATGTATGACTCTGCAGGTGTCGGCGGAGCTGCAGCAGGAGGTCCTGATGAGTCTGATCCAGACCGACCCGGACGTCATCGACTACCTGCTGCGGAGGAAACTCAGGTTAGCTGCCACGGTAGAGAAAACATCTGGGACACACTCCAGTGGCACCATTTATTCATCATGGTGTGTGTGTCGGCCTCTCCACAGCGGCAGTCACCTGACGGTGGAGACCAACAGCGAGTCTGGGGGTCGTCGGGACACGGGGGCGTCTCTGGACTCTGTGGGAGCCTCCAGCGGTAGTCTGTCCCCACCGGAGCCCCCGTCACCGCTTTTCCCCCCAGACGGGAACGGCAGCGAAGGCAGCCTGACCAGCGAGGTCTTCCTCAATGTCCTGAAACTGAACCAGAACAGGAAGCGACAGGAGACCAGATACGGTACCCGCGTTGTTGCTGTTGTTTTAAACTGAGAGGGGTGAATGTGAGGGACTGAAAGTTGTGAAGGCTGCCATCACGTTTTACCTTTAAATGACGTCAAATCCAGAATAATGGATCTTTAATTGCTCTCTTCATATTGACATTCACTGACTTCTGACATGGAATTTGCAGTTTTGTAGAGCTTTCTGGATGAGCTTGTTGAGGTCCAGCATGTCTTCAGTAACCTGCAGGTGTGAACTGTCAGGTGCATAATCATTAGAAAATGTGCACGTCCATGTGCTAAAATCTCAAGCCATCCATCATCTCTTTGTGTTTTGCTTCCAAGCAACCAGAATTTCATATAATCTTTTAAAGTGGTCTTCAAACAACAGTTTTCCAGCTCTCTGAAGGTGTTTCTAAGTTTTCCTTTGGACATTTCCTTTTTCAGTCAATTTCAATCCAGTTCTTGGACCAGACCATTTTCAGGGCTCAGTCAATGCACTTAAACCTCACGCATGACTCATTCAAGCATTAAAAGGCTCCGATCATCAGCATTAATCTTTAATTACCACTTGTATTCGTTTAGCCTCCCAAATATACCAAACAAAGACTACTGTAGCAGCTAAGTCTACACTTAAAGCCACTGAGGGGCTGCTAGTACGGGCAATGACGCGCTCGCATAAAACTGACTCATAATCGGCTTGACTTAGGAATAAAAAGTGTCCAAAGTTGAACTTGGCTTGACTGAAGATTTATTCTTCATCTTAGAACATCTTCATTTCTTTTGCAATAATCCACATATTCATCAACACCATATTCCCAGTACAAACGTCAGCGTAGCGGTCAAAAACCTGTGTGCTCCCTCCGTATACCAACACCTGACCTCTGATACATTGTTCCTCCCAAAATGGTCTCCTCATCAGTTAACTCATTGGGGCCATCTACTGGACCAATTGAAACCCTTGCAAAATGGCTCTTACATCTACGATAAATAGAATTTTGTTATATGCAGATGATATTTTGCTATATGTGACTAAACTCCATTATTCGATACCAGCTATTCTTAAAAAGCTGTAAAGATTTGGAAAATCACAGGTTATTGCATGAATTGGACTAAAAGCACAGTAATGCTAGTTCAGTCTACCCCTCAAACAAAAATAACATTAGCAGAGTTTCCCTTTAAGGTTTTTGACAACAAGTTTACTTATTTAGGTATCAAAGTTAGAAAGCAATACTCCTCTCTTATAGGCTACAGTCTAACTTTATACCATTACTGAATAAACTCAGAAGTAAAATTCATCTCTGGAAAACTTTATCATTAACATTGCTAACGTTAGCAACTCCCCCTCCCCTGACTTTATTTCATCTTTTCCCTTTGTTTTGGTGTGTTTGGGACATTTCTGGGTGGAGATTTGTGTATTTGTCCAATCTGTCCAATGACAGAGCTAAGGGCGTAGCGCTCTGTGGGGGTAAACTCATCAACTGCAGCAGAAGGTTTCTTTTTTTGTTTTTGTTGATTGTTTTTTTTTAACATTGACTGGAGCTGACGCCAGATTTAAATGAATTCTTGACAAAAAAAGGTGGATGCAGTGAAGAAAAGGAAATATTCTGCGGCCAAAAAAGAGCTTTAGATAGTGCACGCTCCTTTTCAACATGTCTGCCCAATATGATTTTGTTTTTTCTCTGTTCTATGTTTCATTGTTTATCCTTTATTGTTGAAAAAAGAATTGAAAACTATAAAAAGAAAGCTTAAAAAAATAGTCCACGCTCAAAAACCATGGGCTCATATTGGTTTGGCTTTCACTCGCTTCCGAGCTTTGAAGGAGAAGCTTGGGGCTAAAGAGTGATGTGGCCATTAGCCTGAGGGGAGGGGCACTCAGTTTTAATCATGTTTACAAACAGAAACGGGGAAACACTCTGGATTCTATCTTTAAAGGTGATTGCTACAACTTTTACATCAAACCAATTAATTTTTCAAAAAATAGGAGGTGCTGAATGACAGTATAGTATCTCCGTGTACACAAGGTTTCAGACGAATAAGAAACGACACACAAACGTGGACAAAATGAACCATCTGGATGAGAATCACAGGTGATTTTGCAATCCCTCCCGTGATTCTCTGATGTCAAGGATTTAGCAACAGCTGTACTCTGGGCTAAACGCTAACCGAGCTAACTCGAAACTAACAGGAGCTAACGAAGATTAGCCCCCTAAGCAGCAGGGTAAAGGTAAGACACGCTTAGACTTATTATTTGACTAAAACCGCTGTTGTGCTACTCTGCTACAAACTGAGACCTTACTGAGAGCAAACAAGGAGCTAACTAGGAGTTACCGGTCGGCAGGCCGGGCTTCCGGTCTGCCACGTCAATCAAAAGGACACGCCGTTAATTATGTGTGATTTTTTTAAGATTAAATAACATCTTAACGGATGAGTTATGAAAAAAAAATTCATCCCCCTCACAGTTGACATGAAGGTAAACTTGACCTATTAAACCTAAAATGATTTTTGAACCAGGCTGTAAACATGTTTATTTCTGCTGGGAAGTTGGCGTTTTTAACATGGGAGTCTGTGGGGATTTGCTCTGTTTTGCAGCCCCTAGCGGATCAAGGGAGAACTATAAAAAAGTACTTTTACCGGGTACACTCATAGTTGGCCACCGGAAGTTGTCGCTTGGTTTATCCCAACAGAGCGCTACGCCCTTAGCTCTGTCATTGGCTGGAGACAACACACAAATCTCCAACCAGAAATGCCCTGAATACACCAAAGCAAAGGGAAAATACGTAACACAGTCAGGATAGGGGGAGCTGCAAACAAAACTCGCAGCCACACGAAAGGCAGAGGCCCAAAAGTGTGTTAAGCCAGATTTCACTCACACAAGTCTAACATTTATTTTCAGGGGGAAAACTCCAGACTCTACCTTTAAATAGCTTCTTTAAGCGTGTTGTTACTGGCAGCTCGACACAGACAGTATTCAGTTTCATCACCACAGCTAAGCTAACAGTCTGACAGACATGAAACTGTTTTGCAACAACAATGTGATTCCCAGAGATACTGGCTGAAATCTGTTACCTCAGAACGGGGTGCAGTGTATCCTGAAAACAAAGAAACTGGACAGCTGGAGGACAAAAGAAACTTGTTTCAGGTCAAAACTAAATCAATCTGGAAAGGCAGAAAACATCCAAAAAGTAGCTTTGGAAAGGTCTTCAAAAGGTCGCTCACACCAAATTTGGACTTTTAGGCCTATTAGAAATATACAGTTTTTGCCTCATATGTAATATTTCTATTTATTTTTACATTTTTCACTTAATTTCTGCATCTGTTTCCTGTTTTATAGAAGTAAACAAGGGTGGTTGTGCAGAACTTTAGAAATAGGTTTAAATAATTGAAGTTTTTATTCTGTCAGGGTGAAAACCTTTGAATGCTTGAATGGTTGTTTTGGGGGAAAATGTGTCATTCTCCTACAGATTCCTGCAGAGAGATTTAAATCTGATTGGATTCATAGAAGTTAGTTGTTTATATGATAAATATTACAGTCAGGAGGTGGCAGGGAAGATAAATGAGGCAGCAGCAGCATCTGCTGGTGGAAGAAGGCAACAGCTGAAGCTGGGACCTCTGAATGATTTCTAAATGCAGATCCTGTTCTTGATCCTCCAGGTGAGGTCCCTCCGGGCAAATCCATCCGCCACATGCGCCAGTTCCACTCCCACCACAACCTGCTGAGCCTGGCCCAGCCCTCCTCCTCCTCCAGACTCCTCGGTCAGGACGGCGAGCAGCAGGAGCGCCGGGGGGCGCTTGGCTCGGCGCTGAGCTTCACTCTGGGCAGCGGAGGAAGCTGCTCCAGCCTGAGCGGCTCCAGCGAGAGCAGCATCTGGGTGAGGCAGGTGCCGCAGGAGGACAGCAAACCGTCGCCGGCCGCTAACTTCTGGGACTTCTTCACCGGGAAAGGGTCCAGCTCAGAGACGATGGTATGATGAGCAGCGAGAAGAGGAAGAGGAGTATGAAGGGAAAAGCGTCTGTGCACGCGTGATGTTGCTTTAAGGTCAGATTTCCCTCCAAACAAGCCGAGTTCCAGTTGACTTTGTGTTTTGGAAAATCTCAAGTTTCTCCCTGACTTTCCGAATCGTCCCATCGGAGGCTGGAATTTCCAACATGTTCTGCAACACATCACGTGTAAAGCATCACTGACTCTGATGTTTATAAAGGACCGTTTGGATGGACGATGCAGTATATCAAAGATGAAATCCTAAAATGAAATTCACTCCAATGCGAGCAAAAGAAGGAAAAACAGATTCTCTGATGCAATAATACTGATGTACATACGGTGTATTCTGTGAAGTCATCATTTACACACATATTCCTCGTCTGTACTACCTACAGCTGCATTATTAAACCTCTGCTAGTGCTCCATCTGAACTTTATTATCATAATGTCTTTTAAATCCACTCACCACAAAAACGGGGCAGAAAAATATCCTTTTAACCCAAACTTTTTAACTAAATTTGACCAACTTTGACCCCAAAACCTTTAAATTAATGTTGGAGGTGAAGTTTGTCCATCTCATCTTCTCTCACACTACAGTCCTCTTTGTATTTAGTTATAAAACTGGGGGAAATTTACAACAAAATACACAAAACTCTTGTTAAAGAATGTGTAAAACAAAAAGGCAAGACCTTAAATCCAGGGTTGCGCAGTAGATTATAATTAGAAATGAAGATACTGTTGTTTTAGTGAGGCATTTGGTGGATAAATGTCACTTTATTTGAAGGGAATATGTGTGTGGATCAAAGTTAAATGGAGACATTTTGGTAAAAAAGAGGTGGTATGATGGCAAAACTGATAATTAAGCATCAATATCTTCTCGCAGCTCCTAAGTGGTTATTATCCTCTTCACGGTCCTTCATTAGAAGCTATGAGAAGTCCTCCAGTGATGTAAAATAAGAACAGAAATGCATCCTCTTTTAATCCTGTTTTATGTGTAAAGACTTTTTAAATAACCAGTTAAATAAGTTAAATACAACCTAAGAAGATGAACAACCTATAACATATTACACTTTTATCATCTATCTAATAAAATTAAGTCAAAATGCAGAAGCAGTGTGTGAAAAACCAAGTCAACGCTCACCCTTCCACTTCACGATAGGGATGTCCGATATTATCGGCCGATATTGGCATTAAAGTTTGACATCGGAAAATATCAGCATCAGTTTTTTGGGCCGATATTTTGACAAATGAAATGAGATTTTGTTCCATTAGCAGCGATCCAGCATGTAAAAAAGTCCCCGTTATTGTGGAAGAACTTCATATCCCAGCATTCCTTTCAGAGTCATGTGACTACGGTGCAGCTGCTGCTGCTACAGACTGACTTGCTTTGAAGCTGCTTATAATATGTCTGGTTTTAAGTTGTTGATTAAGTTACCTAATACCTGCTAGTATCTGATATCTGGCAGCCAGATGTCCAAAATGAACTCCTCTGGCTGAGTTAAGGATATTTTGGCATCTTTGCTCTCGGAGCAGAATATAGTTGTATCTCTCAGAATATGAGAGAACTTTACAGTTCTCTGCATATATCAGTATCGGTTGATATCGGATATCGGTATTTAAGACATGGATCATATCGGTATATCGGATATCTGTTCAAAAGCCTATACCGAACATCCCTAGTTGATACCCATCAATGTTGTAAGGTTATCTGGTCATTTGCAAAATATTTAAACTTATTCAGCAAAGAGGAAGATAAAGCTAACAGCTCGTGTTCGAAGAAGCCAAAAACAACTAAAAAACATTGGAGAATGTTTTGTGGACAGTGATAGAGTAGTAACGAGAAGCAGAATAATTTCTTCATCTGCTGCTTTTTCAGATCAGTGGTGGTTTGGGAGAGTATCGCCCCCTAGTGGGCAGTTGTTTTACTATGGTGCCCAAATGTCGCCTGCGCGAAAATATCACCCATCATCCTTTGTTGGACTGACTAATATCGGTTGAAAAAATTTACATAGCACCCAACCTTAGCGGGACATTAAAGGAGCTGTGGATCAACAAAAACAGTAAATCCCAAAGAACTTCGGTGAAGAATTGGGGTTTTTCACCCTCTGCTGCGTTTTGAATGAAAACATAAAACAGGAAAGTAAACTAAACATAAAACCTCAAAAATGAAAGCGTTTGTACTTGTTTTACACAACTGTACATCATGTTTGTCTTTTAGCTCTGAGAAGTCCATCTGATCTCAGATTTGTCCTTATTTTCCAGCTTCCTGGAGGTCTAGTTTTGGTTTCCATCGTGCAGAGGTCACAGTTAATCCTGGTCTTCTTTTCAGTTGATGTCGATGTCTAAATAGTTAAATACAACTAAACTCATTCTTGACAGATAAAACTTCATTTGAAAAATGAAAGGAAACAAACATGGAACATAAACTTCACATCTTACAATATATTTGCTGGCATGTGTGTAATTAAACTGTTTAAAAAAAGGGTTGACTGCAACCTCTTTGTATCGAAAATGTTCAGTATTTTACAAGCAAAGATGCTTTTTTGTGTGTCCCACTCCTTCTATCACAAGAGGGCAACATTTACCACTTTTTCCTCATTGGGTATCCAGAGAAGTATCTTAGGTTTGGAAATAGTGCCAAACAACTAGCAAGTGTACAAATGCTGTGAATCCATCTTCCTGTTTTGTACAGATTGTTTTTTTTAAACATCCTATCCTAATTTCTTCTGCAAAAACAGAAATTGTACAGTTTATCTTTCATATCAGCAGGTGAATGTGTTGTAATCCTAATTTTTGACTCCTCATAGAGAAAATAAGCTCATGTTTTCCTTTTTTTGGTGAGTTTTTCTATATCGTTGTAAAGCCCATTAAAGTTTACTATGCCGCTGATGCAGAGAAATAAATGTCAGCCTGCCTTTTGTGTAACTGCGTATTGTTTGCTGTGCAGCCAGAAGAAAAGAAAGATGAATGCGCTGAGTCATCGTTTTGAGGGTTTCTCGGAGTTAAGGTCATGCTTTTGGCAGACAAACGAGCATGTGAGTCAGAAGACAAAAACAAAACCTCCTGGGGAAGATGATCTCACGCAGGCAGAAAGCTTTTCAGTTCTGCTTTTTGACTTCAGCTGCTTCTATTAAACGCAGGAGGGTTTTTAAAGGTCTCGCTGCTCCAATCAGACCGAACCACAGATGATAAAGAGTCAGAATTGAACATACAGGAGGATCCAACCTAAACACTGTTTGACCCAAAGATCCTATTTTATTGGAAGTTTCGTTCGCTTGTTATCACAAATATTTCATCAGCCAATCACATGGCAGCAACTCACTGCATTTAGTCATATAGACATGGTCAAGATGAATGACTGAAGTTCAAACTGAACTTCAATTGAACCTTTGCCAGCCCCGCCCTGGAACCACGGATGATCAATCATACGTTATCAACCGGAAAAAGGAGTTTCTGGCAAACTTCACTTCCATAGATGGGGCATAGATGGGATTCCAAGTCTGATGGAAGGTTATTATAGTTAACTAAAAGTAATGAAAAAATGAAAGCTAAAATTGGAAAAAAAAAAAAAAAATGTTAACTGAAATAAAAATGACAGCTTAAAAAAAAAAAACCAACTGAAACTCTATATTGGGTAAAATTATTGAAAAAAACATCCTTAGTTTTAGTCTTTGTAAATTTATTTCATACATAAGCCATTTGGGTTAATATGAAATCTTTTGAAATTTTTTTCTTCTTTTTTTTACTTTGCTCTACCGGCATCAAAGCAAGCAGAATGGAAATCTGATGATCTTGAATGTCATACCAGAAAAATACCTATAATTTAAAAAAAAAAAAAAAAAAAAAAAAAAAAAAAAAAAAAAAAAACAAAAAAAAAAAACCCCCCAAAAAAAACAAAAAAAAACAAAAAAAAAAAACACCCCAAAAAAAAAAAAAAAAAAAACTAAAAAAACAAACAACAAAAAAAAAAAAAAAAAAAAAAAAAAAAAAAAACAAAAACAAAAAAAAAAACCAACTATGAACAAAACCTGCTTAAAAAAATGACTATGAAACTAACTGAATTGAAAAACAAAAAGTAAAAACTAAATAAAAACTGAAACTAATTAAAAATCTTCTCTTTTTTCTTTTTTCTCCTTTTTTTACTTGTCCTGTCTAGCATCAAAGCAAGCAGAATGGAAATCTGATTGCTTTATTTTGTTGAACAGTTTTGTTTTACCAAATGGAGCTTTATGAACATAAGGCTCCACTTGATATCCTGTTTATTCATTTTATTTCTTTAATTAAACATTTGTTTACAACAGCATTCCATATCATACTGGGCGTTGACTAAAGGGAGAAATGAAAGTTAACAGAGGTAATGATAGAAAGTGAAACTGAGAGAATGGAGTATAGGAAGAGGAAGAGAATTAAAACCTAAAACTGTTATAACCTTGGTCTGATGACATCTATCCAGAACTTTTCACCCTGTCTCAAAACCAAAAACAAGTTTTGGAGTATGAAGATCTGACTTGCAGCTGCATCTGGCTGAACATTGAGCTGAAGAAACTGCTCCAAGGTAAGATGCATAAGGCCCACTTGATATCTATATATACAAATAAAGTTAATTAATTAATTGAATTGAATTACAACAGCATTCCATATCATACTGCTGGGCTTGACAAGGGAGAAATGAAAGTTAACAGAGGTAATGACAGAAAGTGAAACAGAGAGAAAGGAGTAAGGAAGAGGAAGAGAATTAAATCTAAAACTATTATAACCTTGGTCTGATGACAGATATCCAGAACGTTTCACCTTCTCAAAACCAAAAACAAGTTTTTGGAGTATGAAGATCTCACTCGCAGCTGCATCAGGCTGAACATGGAGCTGAACAAACTGTTCCAAGGTAAGATGCTAACGCCAACGACACAGTTTTGACAACAAGCATATCAACTAAAAGTTACTGTTTTCACATGGAGAAAGGTAGCTGTGTGTCGCTAGAGGCTAAACAAATATGCCAGATAAAACACTAGTAAGTCACCTTGGTTTCAAACAAAGAGACGTCAGATATTACACGGTCCTCTCTTAACATTTGGTGCAAATACAGACGTGAGTTTTTCAGTCTAGTTGCTGCTATCCCGATCAGATCCAATATATTAATCAAACCCACAATGTGGGAACAGCATCCTGGTCCGCTATGATCCAAAGGGAACACCCCCAACAACAGGCTAAAACACGTCAGATACCGGAAACTGTCTGGAGTCAAACATGAGAGTTAGCTTTAAACAAAACATGTTGACTTATGCTGTTGATGAAAAACTTAGAGTTAAGCACAACATATTAATGAACTTAAGTCTAAGTTGGCAAAAAAATATTTATTTTAGAGAAAATGAGGTCCGTATTAGGCCCCAACTCACTTAGTTTACTCTATAACTTCCTTGTTTTCCCATATTTGAGTTATGTGTGGAGATATGGGGAGTAATTATAAGGCGAATGTTGACCCCAGCTTTTTGCTTCAAAAGAAGGCCATCAGAATAGTAAATCATTCAACTTCTATCCCCCCTGTTTATATCTTTAAGCACACTAAAATTCCATGACATTGTTGATTTACACACTCTGACATTTATGCACAAGGTATATGACCTCATTCTCCCACCGTGTGTATAGAAGAAGTTTGAATATACTGTAGAGAGAGACACTACAGCCTCAGGGGAACAGGGATCTTTAAAAAGAAGAAGGCTAGAACGAATAAAAAAATCAGATGTGTCTCCGTTAGAAGGGTGACATTATGGAATAACCTGGACGATAATTTAAAAGGAATGTAACGTAAATGTAATGTAAAGGAAAAGTAATGTATGCAAGAACGTTGCTGTTCCTTTATACATTTGTTCCGGTCATGAATCAAGACGTGGGGTTGCTGAATCTTTCAGTGTTAATTTCGTTGACGAAAAGTTTTCGTCATAGTCTTCGTCAACAACCTATTTTTCTCGACGAAAACTAAACGAAAACCAACGCACGTGGATTAAAACTATAACGAAAGTTAATGACATTTTCATCAGCGTTTATAAACGAGATGAAAATACCCGACAGCAATGAGATCCAATCAGAACAACCGTTTGTGTTAAAAGGCGGGATGTACTGCAAAGACAATAAGAATACAAACTCGTGCAGTGAGGCTGCACAGGTTTGGTTAACCCGGGACCGATACCGATACTGATTTTAAAGCTAAAAAAATGATGATTTTCATTCCTTGTGCAAAATTAGAAAATGACTTGCTGCATCTGCTGCAGATCCAGTTTTTGCTGGAGATGTCATAATATTGCACGGTGGGCGCTAATGTTGTTCCCATGTCATACGGATAAAAAAAAAAGCAATCCCTGGCTTTATTTATTAACCTTTTTCGGGGGGAGTGGGTAGCGTTGAGGCAATGACGCAGGCCTTGGCACGGCAGACCCGGGTTCAAGTCCCCAACACGGCACTCAGAGGAACCGCCATGGACCCTTGAGCAAGGTCCTTAACCCCCACCAACTGCTCCCCAGATGGTCCAATTAGCAGCCCACTGCTCTCAGGTTCAATCTGAGATGGGTTAATGCAAAGAATGAATTTCCTGATTGGGAATAATAAAAGTATTTCTTTCTCTTTTTTCCACTAAATACTGCCTGTTAAAAATTGGATAATTTTATTGATAACTCTTTGATTTATAATTTGATATTTCTGTATTTCCTCATTTCACAGAGCCTTTTCAGATCTGGCCGGGGACAACAGATGAAAACTAGCCTTTTGTCTAAATGCAGCGTATTTACAAGTTTTTCTTTGTTTATATATGCTCTGGCCCTACCAAACAAACGAATGAAAAAAAAATATATACTGTATATTGGCCAGTGATGGGTTGATATCGGGCCGTTATCAATATTAATTTTTAAAGCCAATATCAGCTGATATTGATATGGGGTGTAGAGCTCATAATTTTATCAATCAGTGTATAAGTAAGACAGCAATTAATAATTGGTACATAAATCCTAATCTATAATTCATATTCAGAGATCAGTAAAGCATTTTTCTTTATTTAATTTTCAGTCCCAGTTTATTTTATTTTCCATTTTTGCAGTCATCTTGTGGGTTAAAACTAAAAGGGTGTTTATATATTTCGGGAATGAAGATCAATTTTCCTCAACATATTTTCCAAATGTCAGGGTATTATTGAATCACAGGCAGAATAAGTCAGCTCCTCTCAGAATATTAGCTCATGTGAGGGAAATATGTGAGTAAATCCCCATAAAATGCAACAGAGCAGCAATTTTACCTGCTGTGACGTTCAAACTTCTAAGATTTAGTCATCAAAAACATGAAAAATTAGCTGTTGCTTCTCTGCTCCTCAGGCACATTATTTTCCCGTCCACCCTGCCTTCACTTAGAGGAAACCTGACTTATTAGTTCCAGACTGCACAGGTGCGAGAAGCCCCACCTCCCTGTTGTTGACCAAACATTTGACATGGCAGCGCCTCATGCTTGCATCGTGCCAAATCAGGGCCCCACCCAAATTCACAAAGATTTCCCAGACTAGAAAATTGAGAAATGATGGTGTTTTATGCTTCAGATGGATTCCCTGCAGCCGGCATGTTTGCAGGAACACAGTGGGATGTCTACCAGCCATCCAGAGGCTCCTTTTTGGGAGTAAAGATACTGTTCCAAGAGCTGGGAGACCTTCAGCCAGTTGTAGGAGATAGTTTAATTGACAAGTTATTTTGTTGATCAGTGCACACAACAGCACGGATGGAAAAACAAACAAGCACTGCAGCTGCTTCATCTGAGCCAATAGAGACGTTCTCGTTGGTGTGAAGTTAATCCAAACTTTTTATTTAGCAACTTTTTGGACCACTAATCGGTCACAAACCCAGAGTAGAAATAGGGTCCAGATGTTGAAATACCATCATCTTTGCTTTGTGTGTTACTCTTTGACACTAATTATCAATGTTTTTCATGAGCCTGTTAAATGAGTTGTAGAAAAATAGTTTTGAGAACAAAAATATGTTTGTTCAACACAACATCTGCTCAACTAGACAAAGCAGCCAGATCATAATCCTGCTTGCTACGATTCTGGACAGGACAAGAAAATAAAATAAATAATAATAATTTGTATATTGCCTAAAGCATTTGCTCACCCATCCAAACGATTGAAATCAGGTGTTCCGAACACTTCCATGTCCACAGGTGTATAAAATAAAGCAGCTCGGCATGCAGACTGTTTTTACAAACATTTGTGAAAGAATGAGTCGCTCTCAGGAGCTCAGTGAATTCCAGCGTGGAACTGTGATAGGATGCCACCTGTGCAACACATCCAGTCGTGAAAGTTCCTCGCTCCTAAATATTCCACAGTCAACTGTCAGCTGTATTAGAAGAAAGTGGAAGTGTTTGGGAATGACAGCAACTCAGCCATGACGTGGTAGGCCACGAAAACTGAGGAGCGGGGTCAGTGGAGGGGCAGTGAAGGCACCAACCTGCAGAGTCAATCACTACAGACCCCAAACTTCAGACAGCTCATGAACAGTGTACAGAGAGCTTCATGGAATGGGTTTCCATGGTCGAGCAGCTGCATCCAGCCATACATCCCCAAGTGCAATGCAAAGCGTCGGATTCAGTGGTGGAAAGTAGAGACCTGCAATGGGCAGGAATTCCCGCGGGTCTCGCAGGACCTCCCAAATTAGGCGGGATCGGGCGAGCGAGAGCGGGCGGTCAGTCAGGTCCTGAGCTCCTCCCACAGATGTCCAGAATGACTCAGTCGGCCTATTGGCCTACAAACTTTTTGTCTCAACATGACCTGTTGGTTTTCATTAACATTCCTATCATGATTTCATCCATAAACATTATTGAACTAGAAAAGCACTCAGAGAGTGCAGACCCCCCCACCCAAAACACACACACACACCACCACCAATATGTCCTTATCGCAAGATGAACCGTCCCTCAAAAAAATCCCCAGTACTTGTCTGTCTGTATGTCCGTAAGGTAGTAAGTAAAATAACTCATAAAGGTGTGGTGGGCAGTGTTGCTTGTCGGTCTTTAACTGTCCACTCCTGCTGCAATTTAAGTGAAAATTTCTTCACGGGCAGCACACAGGACCCACACGGGTCACATCGGGTGCGTTGGCAGTTGCTGGAGAGGCAGGTTATCAGCTATCGGCTGATGAGAAAATATCAGTCTCGGCCCCAAAAAGCTGTATCAGTCGATCCCTAGTTGTCAATCAAAGCCTTATTGTGCTGCGCTCTGGAAAAATCCCTCAAAAATTGTCAAGTGAAGATCGTCTTCAAAATTTGCATTAAAAACCTCTGGACCCGTCGGGACCCGGGGGAGTCTCTCGGGCGGTCAGGTGAAGGGAGTCCCGTGGAAGTGGGCGGGAGCAGGATTGAAAATCTCATCCCACGCAGGTCTCTAGTATAAAGCAGCCGCCACTGGACTCCAGAGCAGTGGAAGCGTTCTCTGGCGTGATGAATCACGCTTCTCCATCTGGCAATCTGATAGACAAGTCTATGTTTGGCAGCTGCCAGGACAACTGTACTTGTCTGAGTACACTGTGCCAAGTGTAAAGTTTGGTGGAGGGGGGATTATGGTGTGGGGTTGTTTTTCAGGAGCTGGGCTTGGCCTCTTAGCTCCAATGAAAGGAACTCTGAATGCTTCAGCATACCAAGGTTCAGAAAAAGTTTGGGAACCACTGCTGTAGAGTTGAGATTACTGGCAGGATGTACCTTTCTGTCATGGTGTGAACATGAAGAAGCCTCTGACTGAAAACCCTGTTGTTTCCTCAGTGGATTATAGATGTTCTTAAAAGAGGCGGGAAAGAAAAGCTGTTTGCATTTTGAATATTTGCATTAAAAAAACAAATTTTCTCCAGAGGAGCAGCTGACAAATTGTTGGAAGTGTAGCAAACAAAAAGAAGTAGTAAAAATCTGTTTTCTTTTTGTTTTAAAAACTCAGCATGAAAGACACAAATTTAATCAGACACATAAAACACGAGCTGTTGAAGTTTTCAAAAATCCTTTATGTACTTCAGAGCAAGTTTTTTTTTTTTTTTCCTTTTCCTTTAAACAATCAACACAGGACAGTTTCCGATCGGCTGCTTCCTGCACAGATTCAAATGCTTCACATGAGAACTTTTCTTCATCAGTGCAAGTGGATCTTAATGAACCAGTTTTCTGTGACGAGTCATTTTCTGTCACAGCTCTCCCAGCACCCACGAGGGTCTGATACACAAGTGGATAAAGGTACAACTGAATAATGCTCGCTAATAAATTCAAGAAAGCACCTATTTATATTCCAATAATGTCTGTATTTATGTACACATCAACATCTTTAATCATGTATTCCCAAAATTCAACCAAAATAAATTTGCAGATATCCAGAGCAGTTCACACAAAACAAGTTTTTTAAAAAGTGGAAAACCCAAATAATGAAAATAACAGTTTTGAGGACTTTATTTCATTAAAGAAAGATTAAAACTCAGCTCTGAGTTCAATCTTCCCAAATAATGTGCTTCTGTGCTCATGTGTCCTTATATACTTGAAGTACAATTTATATAAAAGATTAAAATATAAACATTATTTGGTAAATATGGAAGCGAGTCCACAGATTCGTTTCAAGATCTCTGCAATCAAAAACTGCTTCTTTTTTTTTTCCTGATGTCCGCCAAATTATAAACCTGTTGAAAACAAAGCGAAACAAAATCCCGAAAAACATCACACGGTACGTTTATTTAATGCAGATTACTTGAGTTAGCTGAAGAGCAGTGTAGATGTGGAGAGGAAATAATACTGTATTTTTTTCAAAATGATGCATTTGAGGTGATTTAAAAACCAACAGAGATGTTTGTGAACTTAAAAACACAGCGAAGTGTTGGCAAAAGCAGCCGCATCCAGTCTGGATCAGGGCTGAGCTCAACAGTGATGCCTGTAAGAGTTAGAAACCTCTATTTAAGTGCTTACAACTCAAAATATATAAATGAGGTGGTTTATTACAGCTTAAACCGCCACAGCTCTGATATAAAGGAGTGTAAAGGGGAGTTTGTTGGTTCTCCTGAGACAGTCCCGACGGGTTGAGACTTGTGATCTTGGCAACGTAAAATACACTTTAAAAAGGAACAACTAAAACCTACTTGTGGTTCGTTTTGAGTGCTTGACAAAAATAAATAAATAACAGTAATAAAGGAGGCTGCTACTGATGAGTCAGTTCAGGTTAAGTAGGATTTTACAGCTATTGTATCAGCACTGATGACTCAAGTTTGTCATGGTTACATCTCTGGCAAGAATATTTTACATAAATGACCTTCATCAAACTAGAGAAAACAGCAGCAATAATTTTGAGGCCAAAGCTAAAGTAAAGAGTAGAAGATGACTCAGCAGGTTTTAAGCAAATATGTTGAATGTTTTCAGGTAATTTGATTTTCTAATATGAAGATTTCATCTTCTGTTGTTGCGGACAGACATGGAAGCTTTTTTTTTTTTTTTGGTTTCTAATGTTAAATAACTCTGTCATTCTCAACCTAGCGTGCGCTCCTCTCACGCGGACATAGTTTCCATTATCCTTGCTAATGACTGTGTTGTGACGACAACACCAAAAAATGTTCTTAGAGCCACTTAGACTTGGTTCTTGAACAAACAAAATTATGTGGAAGTATTTTTTGAAATGGGGCTAATTTGAATGTGCAGTGAAGAGCTAATGAAACTAGAAGCTAGTGCTAGCTACAAGAAGTTAGCAAAGATAACAGCAGCTTGGCATGGCAGCTTGGACTCTAACCTAGCTAACCAAGCTAGGTTAGCTAAGTGAACGTAGAGGTAAAAGAATTGATTTAATTAAGAGAACAGGTGCTAGCTAGTTAGCTAACAAGCAATGGCCCTGGTTACTTGATGTTTTTGTTTATTCAGAATTAATTATTCCGAATTAAATAATTTAGAATCGAATTATTCCCCTTTGTGTTTGATGGAAATAGTAATTCTGATTATTTACGTCCGTTTATATCTACCCGGAAGTGAACAAACTTTAGCTCCTGCTCCTTTTGGTTTTGTTTATCACATGGAAACCACAAATTACAGATTTCACTTTGATTTTTGTTTGTAGTTTTGTGACAGTGTAGTTTTGTGTAGTTTTATTGAGAATTATGGTTTTTATTCAGAAATAATGGTTCACATGGTCTTTTTTAAATCTTATTAAAGCGGAATTATTGTTTATTCCAAATTAAAGAAGAATTAAACCTCTCAAGGTCGATGAGAGCCCACTAGACACTGCTAGCCAGGATAAATGTGACAGATTAACAGATTCATAGGATCCCCTACACCTCGATGCCTAAGCTCTATTAAGGCCATTATAGGTCTTTTTTCATGGTCACAGCTTTGAAATGCACAATTTTAAAGTTTACAGACGTGTTTGTAGGTGATAAAAATGGCGGTTGGACAAAAAATAGCAAATAAAATGTGCTCATTTTTTTTTTTTTTTTGGCATGGATCCATTTTCACGGTTGCAACACAATAAATGTTCGGATCTGTCACTTCTTTCATCAGAAAGTGGAAATGACAAATGTTAGAATCCCTTAAAACAATTTTTTAGTCACTGAGTCAATGTCAACTCCAACATTGCTGCTGACTGATACCTGATGCGGTTATGAGATACTGAAGAGGGCCGGCCATTTTTAACAGCCGAGTCAAACATCAGGAGTTCAAAGTGAATAATGTGTTATGAAAATGAGCTTTTAGTCCATATAGCACACGATCCGCTAACACAAACATGTAGTGTGACAAAAACAGAAATGCAAAGAATTTGGTCTGTTTGTTCCTTAAAAAAAGAAAAAAGATACAAATGTGCATAACCTGGCATTTTTATAAAAGTCAGACATATTTGTTGTCAAAATCCCGAAAGCCTGTATGGAAATAAAAATAGCTTATGTTGTTACAATACTTGTCTTTTCCACTGTGGCACAAATGATGGCTCGAAACGGCACAACACAAATCTAACCAACTTTCTCGGGCTGGTAAACTTCTACAGGGTAGTTTCTGCAGTTCGTAGATCTAAGGCTCTTCAGATTATAAAAGCAACATGTTTTTATGTTAAGAAATTTGACGCTCCTGCTCATCATGGTAAAACATGGTCATAAAATAAAATGGCTAATAAAAACAGTTAAATTATGGATACTGCAAAATGTTAATTTTGGTCAGTTTACTTCAATTCTTTATTATTTTCTTTATAATTTAATAAAACTAAAAATAAACTGTGCTCATCAGTCGGAAATTATCTGACTCATCAGCGCCCTCTGGTGGCTGGTTTCCAATTCACTCTCTACCTTTAACACCATGTTAGTAGCACCACATCATGATGTAAAAACACTGCAAACATCACCGCACTGTGCTCAGTGTACACATTCAAACTGTCAATCGTTAAATAAAGGTTGTGTCAGTGGGTTAGCCGTGATGGATGGGGGCGTCTAACAGTGCTGTCGGATGTCAGCGTCTCCACCGTCAGAATTTTTCAAATGCAAAGCCAAGAAAAGCTTTACAACCATTGTGAAGAAGCTGAGTTAACGTGGTATAATATATATTTATATATATATATATGTATATATAGATGCAGAAAATGCTAAAGAAAACTGTGATGACACCATTGGCAACCGTGACAACAAGGCCTGCCATCGTCCGACACGCTGCTTGTGTGTCTTGTGCATCTTCATCAGTTGCCGCCTGCGTTTTCCGTCGACGCCACGCACGCGACGATGTCAGCCTCTTGGATTGGCGGTACAGTCCTCCCCCGCTGATGCCACGGTGCAAAGTGAGTGTTGCAGAATGGGTTATTTCGTATATTAAGGTGCCTGTCGCAGTGTGGATTCAGAGGATTTGGAATCCAGGAGGCTGGCATGCAAACCAGCCCTCGTCTCAACCCTTCCCAGTGGCTCCAGTGCAAAGCTCCGCCTACGGGGAATAAAGCCTGGATACTTATGTGAGCGTACTGGGTGGAGTCGGTGGCTGCCATGAGCCCCTCCCTCTCTGCTGAGTGGACAGTCTGTCAGGGATTTACCACGGGCTGGTTCAGTCTCTGGACTGGTAGAACAGGATGTATCCCGACTCAGAGTTCTTGGAAATGTCCGACGTCAGACCGTAGAACTCCTCGATCGCCTGCGCGTCGATTTTCTACAAAAGAAGAACAAAGATGTGGACTCAGACCAAATCACGGGTTTCACAGAATTTTCTAGCATCCATATGTTGAAGGTATGAGGAACAAAGCAGGCAGGAAATAACTAAACTGGCAGAAACATGTAGGACATATAGGAATTTTACACCTCATCAATTTAGCATCAGTCGTTTACGTTACCATTTGCTCACACAAAGAACGTCCATGTCCCTTTGAGCCGCTGCAAACTTAGCTGTCCAACATATATTGCGTCAGGTTAACATGCAAAGTCTATGCAAATACGCGTCAAAGAGCGTTGAACCTTCTTGCGCCACGTTGAGGATGTCGGGTGCGCCGCGTTTTGGGGTTTTGACGCGCCGGCAATGCCAGAGTTGGAAAATCTGGACTTTTGCCGCTTTGACGTGGGGCGCCAGCCAATCAGAGAGACTCAGTATGTCCCAGTGCTGTGACGGAGACACACATTTTCTGACAGGACGGGAAATACTGAGGAGACGACGGGGAATCTCTTCACTCCATGGAGACAGTCAGGGCTGGATGATATAGAAAAAAAGATTATCGATAAAAAAATAATAATAATCTGTATCGATAAATATAGATTTTTATCAAAAAAATTGGCAGAAGGAGTGACTGTAGTATCATGCTACTGGATAGGCTACAGCGGAAAACTGTCTTTCTATATCGAACTTTTATTGACCCTCTTTTTTTTCTATTGAAAAAACCTCTATCAATCGATTTATATCGATACTGAATTATCGTCCAGCCCGAGTGGATGATAAACTGTGATCTGATGAACTAAAGGATGGGGCGCTACGAAAGGACGAAGGAGGAGACAGAAACCTTTTTACATGTAATTAAAGACAAAAAAAAAAAAACGGCATCCTTGATAGCAAACAACATTGAAATGCAGAGTTTTTCTCAAGTGAAGTATTGCAGGATGACATTTTATGAGAATCGTGGCTCATGCACTAAACATCATTCAATGGGAACACCTGCGAATTTAGAAATATTGCTTATAATTTGCAAAAAAATTGTAACAGAAATGCAGCATATAATTGATATAATAACATACAGTCCTTAAAATTATTCATACCATCCAATTATAGAAAAGGATTAATTTACAATAGTAATTCAAAGAACAAGAAACTCAAGAAACTAATAATAAATAAAAAAGATTACAAAATTATAATTAATGAAATAAATTATTACTTTTGAATTGTGGTTTAAAATAACCATTTAAAAAAACCAAACAAACAAAACTGTCCTAGACACATTAGAGCACCTTTCCCATGAACAGAGACCAAAGTACCTGTCAACAGGTGTAGAAGTCTTTTTGAACATTTGAGAAATATTTTTGTAGAACTACAATTCAAAATCAGTGTCATGATTTTCATAGAATTTTTATTTATTATTATTATTATTATTATTTTATTATTATTATCATTATTATAACAGCCTTTTTCAATATTGAATTTCCCCCCTGGGATAAATAAAGTATTTTTCTTTTCTTTGTTTTTTCATTTTCATTTTTAACTTATTTCACTGGCAGCTGATTTTTTTTCCTTCTTTAATTGGAGGGTGTGAATAATTTTGAGGAGGATCCTCTCTGAAACAAATATACAAAATGACACTTTTCTGCTTTAACAAGGGAAACATTTGGGCTGAAACCAAGCTGGTAGTAAAAGAGAAAACTAAAGTTGTTTCAATTCCATGTGGAAAAATATCCCAAAAGCGGCATTTTAAAGTCAAGCCAGAACCTTCAGTTCCAGCCAGAATAAAAAGCAGTGAGGCAGAGAGGCCGAGTAAATCTCCACAAACCATTAAAATGATGAGTTTGTTTCTGCTCTGCAAATTCAGCAGAATCTTTCAGACCAGATGTCTGAGTGGAAAAACACTGTGTGCTGGTGGTGGGATCCATTTTAAACATCAGTCTGCGGTGATCTCGGCTGAGCTGCTGCCTCTGCTGTGACGTCTCCAACTGATGTGTCTGATGGTTAATCCAGACAAACCGGAACCTACACTGAACTAGAGTTATACCTGGATGGAGGTTTGAGTGTTTTACAACAGTGGTTTTCAAACCCCCCAAAAACATACTTTGGTTTTTGTGGATTGTGGATTCAGTTCACTGCTGTGACATCCACATGCCCAAAATCAGCTTCTCTTGCTGAGATGATGCCAAATGCAGATTTCGTACATGGTATTAGTAATAACTTAGCTATTTTGCAATAATTACGAAATAAATGTGGTAATTTCACAGATTAATCTCTCCAATAACACAATGATACAGCTACCCCCAGTTTGAAAATCACTATTTCAGAACATAAATGATAATATTGCCTCCAGAACTAAATTCAAATAAAAGATTTGTTGAAATTTGTCTTTCCCCTTAGCTCGTACGGCTGGGCAATTAATCCAAAATTAGTCGAAACCGACATTCAGAACAATTAATCAACGTAATCTTGCCCGTGTCAATTATTTCAGTTATTTCTCTCAGCAATATTTAGAAATATCCATTAGATGACTATTTATAAACTGTGCGTGCTTCCTTTCACTTATTTTAAAATCAATATCAGCTGCTCTTCTATTATGAAAATATTTGCAACAAATACTTTCAGTGAGCTATGAGGACTAAAAACAAAGCAATACTGAAATAATTGTCAATTAATCGTAATCGAGGCAATATGTTCAATTTATCGTGATTTTGATTTGAGGTCATATCGCCCACCCCCAGTTGAGAGTGAAATAATTGTGCATAAACTGAAAGCAAAGAAAGTTCAATTGATCGTGATTTTGATTTTTTTCCCATAATGTCTGTTAGCTGGCCAATTATTTTAATGAAATGGTTCATTATTAGAGCTGTGCAATTAATCAAAATTTGATTGTGATTTCAATTTTTGTGTTTTGGGGGGGGGGTGCCATTTTTCTTTCTAAAAGTTATTATGAGGTTATCCCGGGCAATTTGTTGGGTGCCATTCACAAAAATGTTAGATTTGGAATGTTCTAGCGTTGCACTAAAGCTCAACAATTATTTTGAGATTTTTTTTATATATATAAACAAGTATACCTATTTTATTTTTCAAATACAGAGAAATTGCAGAACAACTGGACACGTTTTTCTATGTTTTTCACATTAATTCTACATTCAAAGTATATTTGTTTTATTTGTTTAATGTTTTATACATTGGAAAACAGCTGTAAAGTACATATTTGAGGCCTTAGAAAGAAATGCTAAATTTATATGTTGTGTAACTAGAAAGTAATCGTTTGAATAATCATTATTTCAATATTGGCCAAAATAATCGTGATAATGATTTTTTTTTCCATAATTGGGCAGCCCTACTCATTATATAGTTATATACTGAACTGGGAAGTTGGTTTTTTTTCTCCTCTCTGTTGCCCAATGTCCCCGTGCATGGTCAAGATGCACGGACCGAGTCAAGACAAAATTGGATGCAAGCAGTTGGTTTCCTTGTTTGGGCCACTATTTTGGTGAATTGGCTTACTGTCAATTCAATTGGATTAAAATTACGGCAACAGTGAATTGTATTGTGTCTGTAAGTGCCTTCAGATGGCTTTTTGTGAATCGGTGCCTTACAAATAAGATTAAAATGAACTGAACTGACATGTGGATCATATAATAGATTTGTTTTAGTTGGACTATAACTGGACGACATTGAAGAGTATTGAACTGAACTGTCTATAAAAGAGAGGATATTACTTTTAGTGAATTGGTGATGTAAGTACAAGTTGAACTGGAATTGAATTGAATTGAACTGAATTGACCCTTCACTAAGTCCCGTCCCCCATGGTTACAGTTGTTAAGTCTGACAAGCTTTCTTTTTTTTTTTAATTTCTGCCAACATCAACAGGGATTGCTCAGTGATTTCAGTGATAATACTCCAAAGGAAATTGTACTAAATTTCTGGAGTAATAGTTGGGAAAATATCAGAGTAGGCTAGACAGAGAGGACTGCAATATGCATCATCATTTGTCAGCAGAGTAATGTTGGCAAAGAGGATATTAAAATCGAAGCGAAGGCTCAGCGTTCATACAGGAAGACGAGAAACCCCACGTCTTGATGATTCAATGTTGTTGTGTGTCCCCCCCCCCAAAAAAAAAATGCATAAATGAACAACAACGTTTTGGCATCGCAGAGTGAGTCAACATATTGTTTTATTTTAAGCTAACTGGCATGTATGACTCCAGAAAGTTTTAGCTATCTGACATGTTTTAGCGTGTTGCTGGATGTTTTCCCTTTGGGATCTAGTTGACCAGGATGTTCCCACATCATACATACACTGGATCTGATCAGGGTAACAGATACTGGACTGACAAACTCTCAGAGAAAACCGTGTTATATTCGTTTCTATGTTTGGCAACCAACGTGACTTGTACCGTGCAATTTTTGGCCATTTTTAAGCCGATTTTAAAGTTGTGCGACAAGTTTGGCGATCGGGCCGACTCTTGGCCAAATTGCATGTCGTGCAGTATACTAGGGGGTCACAAGAGGCGATTGGCACCTCACGACGAGCTCTCGATCACGGGAGAAAATAAACGAATGTGGGGTGGGGGGAGGGGGAGAGGAACTGAGAGTATGGGAAAAAAGGAAGAGGGAGAGGGGAAAAAGGAAAAAAAAACAGAAGGAAGAAATAGAAAAAAGAAAGAAAAAGGGAAAAAGAAAAAAAAAAAAAGAAAAAAAAGAAAAAGAAGGGAAAAAAGAATAGAAAAAAAAAGAAAAAAGAATAGCAGAGGACCGGCTAACAGGAAGGAAATACTGAAAGGAGAGGAAAGGAAATTGAAATAGAAAATTGAAAGCAGCGGAGAGATGGGCGGGATGGGGAGCATAAGAGGAAGCCAGCGCAGAATCCTGACAAAGAATGTCACCTTTGCCTAATTCGAAAGAAGAAGAAATGAAAGGAGGCATGGGATAGATAATGGCTGCTGCTGCGAGTCGTCTTCTTCTCGTCTTCTTCTTCTTCCTAGCTGCAGAGAGGAATGAAGGGCGAGAAGAAGAAGAGAGATGATAGAGATGGGAAGAGGGAATAATGAAGGGAAGGACTCTGGCTGATTAAAGAGGGGGAGAGAAGGGAAAAAAATGCAAGGATCCTAGGCAAAGGATCGGATATCAAAAAATCACCACTCAGAAAAAGAGCTACGATGCTGGTATGAACTCGGAGTGGAAATTCGGGGGGATTGGAGCCCGAAATGGATCCTGGAAGTGGAAACTCTGAGCCAAGAGAAAAGATGGCGGCGGGAGAGAGAAGCTTCGAATGAATAAAGCACTATATGATAAATAATGAGAGAGGAAGAGGGGGAAGCTGCGAGGAACTAATAGGGAAGGTAAAGCGGCAAAAGGCTAATAAAATACAGAAAAGGCAGGCTAACGGGGGGGGGAGGGTGGGGGGTCCCCCGCTCAGAGAGAGGGGATAGAATCGCAGCGCGGGGGGGTCCTGAAAGTCTCAGTAAGCGGGGGGTCTTCATAATAATCTTCCCAAATCATATTCAAAATAATTCACATCTCACTGGGGGAAGGAAAAAATAAAATCCCCAAACCGATATCTTCATCCTCTCCCGTCTACGCCCCGTCTATGGAAGTGAACCTTGCCAGAAACTCCTTTCCTTAGTTACTGTTGCCAACATATGATTGATCAGCGGCGATTCTAGGGCATAAGGTCAATTGAATTGGACTGAACTAAACTGAATTGAATTACATTTGACTAAATTAAATTGAATTACATTAGATTGAATTGGTCAGGATACATAATATATTTGGTGTACTGATAAATATAATTCAACACACTGTCTACACAAAGTTTAATATAATAAATATTTATTAGTATTATCCCTGTTATTTATATAGAATTCTCCTTTTTTGAACAGCAAACTCCCCAAACATTTAGTAAAAAACCATTAAAGATCATTTAAGTACAGCACTGTAGGATCGAGGCTAGGAATGACTGTTTTCTGCAGACAACAGCACCGTGTGGACACAAACACACCTACATATAGCAACAAAGTGACCCAAATGAACTCATTAGTCTCAAAATACAGACTGGATTTCAACCAACCCTGAAACATTTCATCATCCCGGCTGCACGGCCGGTTAACTACCGACAGTTTGATTGCAGTGGCATACTTCTCCCTCTGGCATGAAGTGGAAGAAAATAAACTAGAAGGTTATTTGGCCGCAGCTGAAAAGCAGCAGCGTGTTGAGTGTTTGGCCACGTCCAGGATTGGATGATGGAGACTGAGAATGAGACCAGGCCAGATTTCCTTATCTGGACTGATGTATTATCAGATCATCCCCATCTCCTTAAAGATGGAAACTGCGTCTTTGCTTAGTGTCCTAGAAGTGGAGCTGGAAAACTATGCAACACAAGCTGAGCGATATTACACGAAAAAGGATGTCAGATGGTTATATTGAGTGTAGGATGGTGTGTTTTCCCTCGCCGCCTCAAGAATAAAGCCTCTGCTGCATTCAAATATAACTTGGGTGATTGACGTTTCTATTGCAAAGAAAATCTTAACAGATTTGAGCCAAAGACAACAGATTTCATTTTCCAATATAAAGCAGAAATTTGCCTTCTTTCTCTTCTCATCTTCTTTCATTTCCTGTTCTCAGATACTTTTATCCTCCCTTCTACTCTGAGTTTATGCTCATCACTGAAGCTGAGTTTACCTTCTGATTACTCTGGCATGGAGCCGCAGCTCCAGACAAACACAGTCAGGATCTCCACAGAGAGCAGACAGACACCTGCTGAAATGTCTGTTCGCTCAGGTAGAGACGGAAAACTTGTAAATACGACTGTGGAGGAAGTTTGCACCACAGACTGGGATTTTACTCCATTAGATCTCAAACTGTGAAGGTCCATTTACATTATTCCACTTCTTTAACATGTTTTTGGAACCTGAGTTGACGCTGACTCAAGTCTTTCCTTTTTAAACCTGTTCTTTTAAACCTCACTAGAGAAAAGAAAAGAAAACTTTATTGTCCACTAGGGAGGATTCTATAAAGATGGGAGGATTTAATTAGTTTTTTAACATATATTATATGCCCTTGTTTTACTTTTTTTTCACCTAGAAAAATATTATCTAAAAGCTTTCTTTTTTTCGTAGTATGTACTTATCTATTTCTTGTTAAAATAACTGTCACTATTAATTCTGTTTATACTTGCCTAAAATATTACTGGATTTTCCTTGACTGAACAAAAAAGCAAAACAGAAAGATCATATTCTCGTCCAAACTATGCTGCACGCTGAATATTCTAATACTCCCACACAGTATACATTTTTAAAAAATCAATTGTGACTTTTAATGACCACTTTACTTTTTAAAATTATTTCTTTTATTATTTTATTATTATTGGTGCTAAATAAGAACAAAATAATTGCATAATTGAATTTAAAAAAATGAAATTTTAATAATGGTAATCAAATAATTAAAACAAATAAAAAGTTAAAGGTTAATAAATATTTTAAAAATAAATAAAAAATATTGTATTAATCCAGAAGGGAAATTAAAATTGTAGTGTGTCTTTCTCTCTTGTATATATATATATATATATATATATATATATATATATATAAAGAGAGAGAGAGAGAGAGAGAGAGAGATAGTCATCTCAAATTATTCATACCCCCAAATTACGGAGAGAAAAGCGAAATCACGTGTGTCTAGGTTGTAGTTGCAACGGCAGAAAAACAACTCCGCTGCTGGGATGCCAGGCTCACTGCCGATACGCAAGTGACCAACAGCCTGCAGCATGTTTAACAAGTAACGCAGAGGAGGTTATAACTGACAGCTAACGTTAGCCATGTTAGCAAACAAGCTAGCTTACCGATCCAGGAGGAAAGTCGCCATTTCCGTGTTTTACTCCGTGGAAAACGTTTTATGTGGGTCCATTTAGTGAAGTCTTCACCTAAATTTACTCCAGGTTTTGCTCTTCTCATGTCACTCCTCCTCAGAAACAGATAACCACATCTCCAGGGCTCTGGCAGGCTGCTGCTTCACTGGTCATC
>JALJCO010003832.1:0-138704 GCA_023101725.1 Atherinomorus stipes
GGAACGTGACGTCACAGCGTAAGCCCCGCGGGG
Source organism: Atherinomorus stipes (assembly GCA_023101725.1). NCBI lineage: Eukaryota > Metazoa > Chordata > Actinopteri > Atheriniformes > Atherinidae > Atherinomorus > Atherinomorus stipes. The sequence goes on from JALJCO010003832.1 coordinate 34, forward strand.
GTCGACGTGAGGATTCTCCATGTTTTGAGGCCATTGTTTGAAGTCGGGCTACTCACGCAGTCAGCAGAACTTCTGCTGGTTACATGTTGGCATTCCGACATACTGTATTTTAACATACCATCCTGAAATCCCGCTATTCTGGCACACAAACGTTCCACCATTCCGACAAAGCTTCCATGAAAGGAAACGTGTTCATTAGAGTCTGAATCTGTGCTGTCCGGTACTGAACTGCAAACGATGAAGAGAGCCTCATTAGGAGGTTATTTCTGCAAATGAATAAATATTTGCTGCCACAACACAATTTGGTAATTTGGTAAAATGCCATGGAATGAAATCCAGTTTCCCTCCAAACCCTCCAAATATAAAAACTGCAGTGCGTTTGCATATAAACAGACGAGAAGATACATGATGGCAAATAGATTCTTATCTAAAATATATATAAAAAGCACACACCTATTGCTTTTTAAATTGTGCCGAGAGCGAGCGCGCTGGTGATTTCTTTAACTGCGTGTTCTGATTAATTTCCAAAATAAAATTTTAGCTTCTGAAATCAGATTTTTAAACAGTTCTGATGGAGCTCAGTGTTTATCTGGATGATGCGGCTTCATTCCGAACCATTTCACTGAATCTGGACGAGCCGCTGCGTCTGGAGATTAAAAAAAAAAAAAAAAAAAAAAAGTGTAATGCCGGCATCCATAAATGCGCACAATGATGCGCCCTCCCCTGCTGTACAGCATGGAGACTGGACATTATTCACACGTTTTCGCTGGAATGACTCAGTGTCTTCAGGTGTCACCTGCAGCGCCGTCATTGATATCTGTAACTGCAGTTATTAATGTTGCGTTATGATGCCAGCGCGCGCAAAGACGCGCGGCTCTGTGGAGACTCTGCTCCAGCTGCGGTGACTGACGGTGATTTTTCTGCTGACAGTCAGAGATCCTGAGATTCAGACATGAATCTAACATGTTTCAGACCAGCTGGAGTTACATTAATACGTGGAGGCAGATTATATTTCCCGTTTCAGGAGATTTTGATAAAGATTATGAAGTTGCTTTGCGAGGTTGTGGAGTAAAGTTGATGCTGTAAAAGTTCGTAAAAATCTGAATGCCGGAGGAGGTTTTTAAAGGAATTATGGGAATCGTGGGATGTCATTTCGACCATAGGATGAAAAAAATGCCAGAATGATGAGACGTTTAGTTGTTGCTATTTTGACAGTTGGGTCCATGTCGGAATGGAGGAATGTCAGCATGGCATTGCCTCCCGAACCTTTGCTGTGATGTGGGTTGCAATTTTCCTGCACATGATCGATCTGGAAAAAAACTGAAAACCGGCCGTCTTTTTTTTAAATTTTTATTTCTTTTTCCGTTTCCAACATGAAAACAAAATCAAGGGAGTCTTGTGTCAGAAGTAACCCGGAGGAGGCGGATGGCATGGATAGCAGCTGCAAGACGCACAGACATACATTTTACTAACATCCCATCCTTCCTCGTGTGCTCTAGGCATTTTCATTCCGGTAAGTGCAAATATGTGTCATAATTGGACGATAACCTTCATACTTTCTCCCACTTTTCATTGAAATTGCCCGTAAAGCTACCTTTTTATTTTGTAACATAACCTCTGTATATAGTGCGGTTAGCATGCTAACAGGCTACAAGGAAGCCTCATTCAAACACATGAATGAATGGAACCCTGGAAAAGCACTAATTCCCAAGAGGCAGGTTTCCTCATGTTCCTAAAAGCTGGCTCACTGTGTCAAATTAAAGCACTGGAGGTGAAATTATCTTTTTAACATCACACAAACAACAGTTAAAACTTCTTTTAACTGAAGCTTCTTATGACCAAGTTAATGTAACCAGTGCCCTAACTTTTGGCATTGTCATAAATAAGCACATAAATAGTTCACTCACTCAACAAACAGTGTTGGGCAGCAGCGATGTTACTAGTAGCGCCGCTGCTAGTTTAACTACATTTCTCAGTAGCGTGGTCGTAACGTCGCTTTTTTTTTTTTTTTTTTTTTACATCAAATAGCTTTTCAGTAGTGAAGCTACTTTCGTGGCCAAGTACCAGGGTAGCTTCCTCAGAAGTTACATTTTCCCAGCTATTTCTAGACCTTAAACGCATCTCCTGTGTTTACTCCTGATGCAGACGTTGCAGGAGCCTTTTAACTTTGCGTACCTATCATCCCGGTTCCTGCCCTAGACTGTGTATAAAAAACAGATGACCACGAGAATTGTCTGATGCAGCCGAGATGGCAAGCGTGCAACTGGAGGGGGAGGAGGTAGAGGCAGAGACGTCTTCGCCTTGTGAATCCCCATGGCCATATCACAAGTTCAAGATCTTCGAGACCTGACAGAGCAGTTATACATTCCGTTGTTTATGGTGCAACCCCAAGAGGAAGCTCCTGTCAACGTCCAAGATGTCCAACACAAATTTAAAGTTATACCGTGTAACTTTTTTTGCCACTAGGAGCGCTAAACCTGCAACAGCGCCAATGTCTCACAGGCCTCACGGCAATGACGCAAATTTAAATCTCCTCTCCCGTGTTTGGATATTGAAATAAACGAGTTCATCAAGATTCAAGAGTTTTCTAAAGGATTTTTCACCATTGGAGGATCTGCCCCTGGCGGAGGTATGCGCCTCCAACTGTCTCTAATTATATATGTTTACATAGCTGAAACATCACACACACAAAAGCACAATCCAAAGATAAATGCACAATCAAATCCGGCCACGAAACCAAGTTGTAGTTTTGATCACTGAATGAAGTCGTAACTTTGGCAAAACTCACGTTTGTTATGAGAACGTCTGGATTAGCTCAGCTTACGGGACATTACAGAGGCTCTGCTTCCTTCTGAACAGCGTATGAAAACCATACAAATAAACCAAGCAAACTGCTGATCGTTCTGTTATTTCTTTGATATTTATATGAATTACAGAGAACGCATTTATTGCTGCAAACCAGCCACAATTGCGCAAAATGTTTAGGGAGTCACGTTAGCTTTGGTCTATAGTAATTCTAGCCGCGTTTCGCTAACAGGAAACTAGAGGCAGCTTATACGGCTCTTATTGACGTTGTTTTGAATAAACGCTGACTGAAAAAAAAAAAAAGAAAAAGCATCTTATTTTCGTATGTTTACGCAACAGCCAAACTTACTGACCAGTCTAATGATATGGTGGCAAATAGAGAGTGGGTTTTGCTTCCGCACTGCTGTTTCAGAAGAGTCCAACGACTGAATTCTTTTCCAGTGTCCATTCGTGTTTCTGATCTGCAGTGATCCCTTTGCCTCTTGTTTTTCTGGCCTGCTCAGACACCACTTTCACCTTTTTACTTTGTTCCGCCATGACTATGCTACGAGTAATGAGAGAAAAGTAGAGCTTTCTGTGTTTACGGAAGAGGAGCCGTAAAGCAACTTGCTTTACGGTTCGCCTCTCCAAAGTTACGATGTCTGGTTTCTGCAGAGGGCAGCCCGCTCAGAGTGCTGACACGCGTCAGTCACTGTATATTGGCCCGAAAAATCATCTAATACTACTCATTTTAGGCTTAATATCCGGGTCAAAAGTTACACGGTATAACTTTAGGGACACATTCAGGTATTTGCCGAAGTTAACACAATCAGCTAAGCTAGTCATCACAACTCAGCCAGCAAACATCAACAGCTAACATAGGGGGGATTACGGTATGTATAGTATTAGTTTTGTTGAGGTAGAAGACTTTAATAAACTGACAGGTCAAACGGATCAGAGATCAGTTTCATTGATCACTAGGAAATGTAGCATGTGACTTGGAATGAAGTAAGTTCGATGTAAAAAAAAAAAGTAGCTTTGATGTAGTTAAGCTACTTTTGTTATTTTATTGTAGGTTCGCTTGCTACATTTCTCTGGTGTGTAGCTTCAGTGTAGTGAAGCTTCATTTAATGTAAAATAACTTGTAGCTTAGCTCACTACATTTTCTAAGTAGCTTGCACAACACTGTCAACAAATACTCAAAACATGATGATAAATCAATTTTTTTAAAGACTTTTTGCAAGCAAACGACCCTTTATTTGTCTACATTCATCTGTGTAATTTAGCATAAGATAAAGTTTTGCTGGACAAGCTAAAAAGATTTGCAACATTTGCTTTATTATATATGCTTTTTTTTTTTTTTTTTTTTGCAATTTCACTCTGGGATTAATTAAGTTTTTTTCTTCTTTTTTTTTTATTTCATTCATTATCTCTGTTCATGTCTTGGCCCCAGTCACAGCTTTCGTTTTCTCATTCATTGTTGGGGCAATTAGTAGTCTTGTTGATCTCCTTAATGACCTGGCTCAGCTTCTATCTCTCATCCATCCACAGCAAATGTTAACAGAAAAAGTGAGTGCCTAGAAAGAGCAAAACTGTACAGTATTCTGTACAACAATCAATAGATCAAAAATTGTAGCTGATTATAGTAAAAGCAGATCTTCTACCATTGTTTAATGAGAATTATCCAAATTCCCCAATTTAACCTTCAGCTATTTCCTTTATGCTCTGTATTCAGAAGTTATACATAACTTATTTGTCAATTTTATGTGGTACATACATGTGGTGTTTATGAACTTGGTTTGCCCATTAATACACGACGACACTCTTCTAAAAGCTTTTGGAAGCAGTTTGATATCTTAATTGTTTATTTATACTGAGCTTCTTTTCTGTTTAACTGTGTTTAAAACATCTTAGGTAGGACAAGAAATCTTATTTGTATTTCAGCACAGATGGCTTGACAACCATATATCCCGATTTAACAGTCATATGAGACCTAGAGGTCTTAAGTCTGACACAGGTGTTCTACTAGTTCGAATACAGACAGATGATTAAATGAAGGGCAAACAAAAGTGTGTTGGTAGTATGTTTGTTCACTTTTTTGCCACCACAACAACTTTTGTATAAATTTCAACACTGTCCAAATTGTCCTCATTTACTGCTTGACCAATACCTGGAGACTCTGAGGGATAAAATATACCATTAACACCTCTAATTATGCTGTACAGTGACATCTCAGTACCAAGTGGGTCACCATGATCCTGAAATACACCAATCAGAACTGATGAGAACAAGAAATAAAATATGAGTAAAATTGGATGGATTTGGTGTAATTGATTGTGATTGCCTTCCCTCTGTGGACACAAAGAGACCAAACCATGCAAACAATATGATCACCAAATAACCCAGGGCCATTAGATCTTCTGAAAGGGTCAAAGGTTCATAAAGTAAAAAAGAAGATCACATATTTACTGTATAAATGTGCTTTTGAGCCATGAATTTCAGATGAATTGAAATTTGTGCACTGTGATTCAAAACTTTGTTTTGGACTCGTAGCACACTGACATTCATTGTGTACTGAAGACATTATTGCCCTGCAGTGTCCCAAAGATGAGAAACCGCTCTTTACAACTTTATTTTTTCTTTCCATCACGGGGCATCACATTGCAGCTTTATTTTGCTTTATGGCATCATGTCACACACCAGCAACTTAATATAATCACAGTGGTTGTTTTGAACATGCACCATGGCTGATTCATCAAAGAAACCCAAGAGGACATTGTCAGAGGAAGTGAGGAAAAGAAACAGAGGAAGTGACAAAGCAAAGTTAAGATAAGGGTCAACATTGGACTGACTTTTACTGGCTGGAAAGAGTTCAGAGAAGAGGCAAAGTTAGCCTTTGTTGGGGGGCTCCAGACTGGCCATCTCGCATGCCAAACTTTTTCCCAGGGGGTTGACATGTGTTTTAGCCTGACACAGATTGTTTATTGGCTCCTTGTTTGCTCTCGGGAAGGTCTCAGCCTGTACCAGAATAGCTCAATAGTGTTTAGCCAGCTAACAGCAAGTCCAAGCATGTCTTACCTTTAACCCGTTGATTAGGGGGCTAATCTTTGTTAGCTTCTGTTAATTTCAAGCTCAGCTGACTTAGCATTTACCCCAGAGTGGTGGGTTGTCAATCATATACCCTAAGTCTGTTCTTTGCCCATTTTTCTATTTCCAGGAGTGACGACACACGTGACACAGCGAACATGGCGAGGATGGGAACACCCAACTGTTTCACTTTTAGTTCTTCTGAAGCCAATGGGTGATGTGAGCGAAAGGTTTGTCCCGTTTTTTTACGGTCTATGGATGTGACATATTTGCCATCGGACCACCTTCATCAGCTGCCGTTGATGATGATGGTAGAAACCGTGTTGAGGGTCTGTTCTGAGTAAAGGGACCCATTAAGCCCATTCAGTCTGATCCATACAAGCCATTTAGCGGTGAATATGGCAGCTGTTCAAAGTGATGATAAAGGGATGAAAACACATCAATTAAACAACTGTTTTATTTCCACCTTGTCTCTTTACATTTATTAAATCATTGATGACATCAGTGTTTACAGCACGAAAACAGCTGGTTTACTGGTTGTTTTCACTGATTCACTTGTTAAAACAGCAGATGTTAAAGTTTGCTCTTTTATATCTACCTAAGCTAAATTATATTATTGAAGGAAACATTCTTTTTTCACCATCATTCATTAATAGTAAGAGCCAGTTTATACTCACTGTGGATGCATGCGTGAGCATTCGGAATGTTGGTGTAACCTAGTTGCTGCAGCACGGGGCAGCTGAAGCGCTCAATACTGGAGGTCTCCGCTAGGAGGACTACGCAGCACTTTGATTGAAAAGCCAATCTGCTGTTCACAGAATATTTCCTGTGCATTTCTGCAAACAACAGTTTACCGAACTATTGCTAACTGTTGCAACACAAGTGTTTTTCAACGTGCAACAGATTCTGAAAGGGACTTGAGGCAAGATTAAGAAATGAGACTCGCGACTGGCACTGCAGGTAACCGCAGCCACGAGCCAAGCCGTCACGGGAGTGTGCACAAATTGAAACTATAATGTTGTTTATTACGCTGATAAAGTCTTTTTCTTCGTAGTTCCACTTTTTAGTGTCTTTCAGTTGATCTGGATCGTTTGCTGACGGCAGAAGAATCCATAACTATCTCTTGCAGTGTTTGAATTCACCGCGACCGTCTCCTTCCCGTATCAAAACTGTCAGGTACGCGGATGCAGCGTCATTTGACATCACATCCGCACGACAGCGCAGGAAATTTGGCCACCAAATTGCAGCACATTATGCAGCATACAGCCTGTTCAAGGCGACAGAGAGAGACGTGGTTGGGCTCGTTCTTTTTGTTTTTTAACGCTTCATCACCCATTAGTCTAAAAAAACTGTACATGCTTGTTCATTCTTTCACAATTCCTGCCTCTAGTCCCTTTAATCTGCATTTTTGTCAATATGCTATACCGATGCAGCTGTTTGTCTATTTATCAGAGAATCCAATAATTCTGAACTTGATTGCATAGTTTTATCTATCTATCCATCCATCCATCCATCCATCCATCCATCCATCCATCCATCCATCCATCTATTCACTCCACTCAGGTTTTTTCGAACCTGCTTGGGATGAGATCTCCAGATGAGGAGAGTCAGTGAAGAATACAATAGCAGCCAGAAAATCAGAGAAACACTAGTCCAGGATAAGTTTTCGTCTGATCCATCATTTCTCATGTCTGTTCTTTCTATTTTCTTTCTCCACCAAACACAAAGCAGGATAAATGGTGCTTTAATATTCATCACTATGATAGAGTTTAGGTGTTTATCAATTAATAAATTACGCTGTGTGGAAGTATTGAAAGTGTTCACTCACTGATTCTTGCTAACTCATTGCATGGTTTTGTGGTTTTAGGATGTGTGGTTGATTTTCAGGAGAGCAAACACTTGTAGCGTGCATGATCTGGGCCAAAATGTTAGGGCCTATTTTTTGGTCCCAATCTATCCCTGAAGCAAATGTGGACATCTCTGGTCCAGAAAGTAAAAATCCTGCCCAACAGTTGGTCCAACTAATGACTATACAAGCTGAATTTAATTAGCACAGCTCCTCTGCTGGTAGATGAGCCTGCTAGTGAACCTGTTCTAAATGTACAGGCAGATCAAAAACATGACAAGATTTTTTACTTTTTTGGCACCTGGATTTTTCACCTGATTTTCACACTGTAGTAGTGTTAAAATCTTCCAAAGTTCAGTTGTGGAGCTTTAAGAGATGTTAATATGACTGTCTACAGTATGCTGGTTAAAGGTAAGTGTGCTCATGTTAAAGTGTATTGTGTAAATCAAATAAATTTGCACCATTTCTTTGATGATATTTCTTCTTTTTATTATGTTATCCACATAAATTGCTGGCCTCTCGCAGATTTTGCAGTGTGTGTCTCATTTTATCAAGAATTTTTCCTGCATAAAAAAAGCCTTCCTTTCTAATTTTCCCTTCTAATATTTACACAAATGCTTGGCACCTTTCTTAGTCTCTTTAACCTTTAGTCCCGAGTAAAATATTCACTCTGCTAAACCTGAGAAGAAATCGTAGCATGTCTGTCCTTGTTCTGTGCCAGCATGAGACTATGGAACTTCTTAGTTTAAAAAGACTGAACTAAAATTAAATGCATTCTGTTTTTGTTACATAAACAATGCCATAGCAGCACCACAGTCTTTGAGTGTATCATAAAATGAAATGTAAGGCAACGGAATGGCTGTAATGGAAAGAAAACATGGAGGGATTATAGCATTCCCGCCAACGCCCAGACTTCAGCATGATTGAAATGTGTGGAAAGAGAACTGATTATAAACAAATGCTTCTAAACTTCAATGAACTGAAACCACTAAAAGAAAAGTGGATCCATATACTTCCATGATGATGTGAGACTAATAGCATCATATAAAAAAATAGCTGCATTAAACCATTGCTTTGAAAATTGTCTCAACAAGCTAAGTGTGCTCATACTGCTCCCTTAGTTTTTGTTGAATGATAAAATAAAAGAATAGTTATAGTAACCTGGATTATTTAATGCATATTAAGCTACAACTCAGGCTTTATACTGGGTAAGAACGTTTTTAATCTGTTATGCATTAAGTAAATATTCAAGTTAATGGAAGAAAAGGTGTGTTGTAGATTTGAAAACAAAGAAACAAAAACATAAAATAAAATCAATCTAAAATTGATTTCTGACCAAACTTTCAAAGGATGCTCCATTACCTTGTGTATTTCTCTCAGTTTATATATGGATGTAATTTAGAGAAATTAATCCTTAGCGACTCATGAGTTCTGTGTATTTCTTCCCTAATGAGGCTAGGTTTGGTGGTCTCCTATAGGGGAAAAAGTGAAGTCACGTTGTTGGCAGAGAGCTAGTTGAAGCCCTGTATGTTCAACTGCAGCAGCAAGACAAACAGGCAAATTGAGCAACGCAAAAAGGTTGAATCAGGTCAGAGAGACCAAGGTTCACTGAGCGCATCCAATGGAAGTGGGTCTGACCCCCAAAACAAATTAATTCAGTCAAAGTCAATCAGCCTTGCTATTTGTGTTTGGCAGTGCCAAAGTAAAATGATGGTAACAATTAGGAATAATAAGGCCCCTTACTTTTGTTCTCACATCCTTTTAAATGTAAAGCAAAAGGACAATATGAGCTGAATTTGTCAGACTACAATAGCAATCAGGGCTGGTCTCACAGAAGTGGGAGTTCAAAGTGTTAAGTGGAGCAGAGAAGGCTTTTGAGCATTTACTGCCTGTTTGTTGACATGCAGAGAACAGCAGCATCAGTTTTATGACGTAAGCCTGCTGCGTCAAGCCTTTTGTGTTAGTGGAATGTGACCTTGTGCGATCTCTAAACTTGTTGACAAGTTAACTCACTAAAGACTGGCTGACCTGAACTTGTGCAAAAGGCCACAGAGAGAACATGCTGTACATTATTAGTGATGGTCATTAACCTTTCTAACCTATACTCATCACACTCCTATATGACTCTGCAAGGCGGATCTGGGGCGAATGTAACAACGCCGTCCATTTGCTATCTGGGAATGTTCTCATGTATGTTATAATGAGAAGCTGAGACGAGGCAGTTCGGGTCCAGTAAAAGATCCCTGGATCCAAACTGCCTTTTCTCAGCCTCTCATTTTAACATACGTGAAAACATTGGTAACCCACAGCTATATGAGAATAATACATGTATGTTACTCAAAGCTACAACAGAAGAATGTTAAACAAAAGCCATTAAACATTCAGAATAATGATTTTATTTTATTTCAAACTCAGAAGGAACTACAATGATATCCTGTGATCTCTTGCAGTTAAACACATTACAATGATATTCTGCCATCTGTGATCCTTATTTTGTTCACGGTCATTTAAAAGCATTAATTTTGAAATCCAAAGTGATCAGGGAAGTTTGACCAAACCAATTGTTTGTGCAATCTTTTTAAAAAGCATTATTTCAGCAGAGGCGTTAACTTTCGACAATATGGGGACATTATGCACGTACTTGATGCATTAATAACACCTGCATGGTCACGTTTTATTTCCTACCAATGTTATCAGAGCGGCACTACAAATTTCATTCTAATCTGATGGTTTCTTATATTCGAAATGATGAATAATCACTAACAAAACCTCCTCCTTCAGTTTTGGACGTGATTGAATTACATATAAAGCTTGATATATTAACAAACTCCCTCTCTTTAAAATTCCCGGAAGAAGCTCAACATGCGCAGGTGACAAAATGATGCATCGGTTGGTCACATGATCGAAACAATGCAGGCAAAATTTCTGGTTCTTAAGATTAAGGCAGTGTCGAATAAACAAGCTCGAATGTAATATCCAGAGAGTAAACACAATCCATTTTTGACGCTAGACTGAAGTCTGAAACCCTCACAGGAAGAAACGGTTCCTGACAGTTACGTACTTCCAGTTTTTGTGAAAAAGGTCTGTTGTATTGAGTACACAATGTTTGCACAATTTGTTCATGCTCAAGCGCCGTTCATCAAAGTCTACCCCGGGGTGATTGTTTAAGGGCTCTGGCACTTTAGGCAAGAGTTTCTGCCTGTGGTGAACCACATACAGGGTATCTGCAGCTTTCAGCAAGCCAAATTTAAGACTTTTTACGGGCTTTTTAATGACACTTTGAATGAAATTTAAAGGTGCCATGACATCAAATTTCACTTTTCTGGGGTTTTGGGGGTATAATATGATCTGTTGTGCACTGATGAGGCCATGTGAATGTCCAGAGTGAGAATCAAAGTTCCTGTTTATGGTCTGTCAGCTTTGTCTCTCTGCTCAGAAACAGTTGAATCAGACAGCAGGCTATCATTCTACGTAGTTCTATCATTCTACGTAATTTAATTGCTCCAATAAGAGCACACTATCAAGTAAACAGCGCCCCCCTCTCTCTCTCTCTCTCCTAACGGCCTATGCACCGTCCGCTCCCCCTCCCCTCCCTGTCTGATTCAGCTTCGTGTAAGGAGCTAGTAGTAACTTCTGTGCAGTCAGGTCTGGATTTTCAAACAAATGGATTTAAAAGAAAACTTCTGCAGCAACACTGAGGGAGGGGGCCACAACCTTGTCATTACCTGTAAGTTTATTTATTTTCTAAATGCTGTCTTGTCTGATAAACGTAGCTCACTGTCTGGATTGTTGCTAGCAGTTAGCCTTTAGCAAACTCCGATCGCAGCTTGACCTAGATTCTCCAAATAAGGTCATAGCGAAATAAGGTGTAGCCAATCAAAATGAAGTCAACGTGGTCTCCGGGTAAAGCTCCATATCATCACCGGACCCAACTGTATTACTGAGGAAGTGAGGTCTGGCGTTTCAAAACAATACTCCGCTGTAAAAAATGCCGTTTTTTTCTTTGGAGTATTTACATATGCAGTAATGCCAACAACATAAACTAGTTTTTAACTGCTATGTCATCACTCCTTTAAGACTATAAAAAAAGACCTAAAAAAATCTTATAGATATAAGCGATGGTAGGGAACCCCACTGTACTACAACCTCAAAGACAATCAGTCAAATTTACTTTTTGTATGTTTATCAATAAAGAAACTGACAAGTACCACTCTGCCAAACAACTGATCAAAAATCTTGAGAGATCCAAAAACTTTAACATACAAAACAAACAAACCAACATCAACGCCAATGAAAACACAACAACCTTGTTGAGGGTAAAAATAAATTAATTTGTAAAGGAATGTGTGGTGGGCTGTGATTATGAGAAAAATGATAATTACAAATAATTTGGTTGAAATCAATTATTTAACATGATTACTCATTCACTTCAATATTAAACTACTGATTCAGCTATTAAACATTGTTCTTTTGATGTAGCAATCTTAGAAAACAGACTAATTTTTCCAGTGGGAAACAAATGAAGTGAAGTTTTGTCTTGGGGGTGTAATATATTTTTTAAAAAAATAGTATATATGATCTAATAATTATCTAATAAAGGGGGACTGGAAAATTCTCTGCTCAACAGCAACAGTGGTCTTGATGTCCTGATGGGTGCTTCCTCTTTCCTCTGTAAACTTCTTGCCATTTAGCCTCTGGTTTTATGCTGCAATCCAAAGAAATTCTGGAACAAATGAGAAACAAAGTAATTGAGATCTATCAGTCTGGAAAAGGTTATAAAGCGAAGCGGCTCGGATCTGGGCCTCTGGGTGGCTGCTGGGGGCCTGGGTAGTGAGCTTTGCGGGCTTCCTCCTCCTTGCAGAGACGAGGCTGCATCTGCATGACTGTATCACCACGGAGCACCCTTTATTATGCATGTTAACCTGGTACACCGGTTCCCATTTCGATGACTAGGTTTTACCTCTTCTCTGCGTAGTTCTGCGTGTGTTTGTATGATCTGAGGATACTCGAGCCACCTGCGGGTCCTCCTGTAGGGGATTGCTTGTTTTGTTTTCCGACAGAGACCTTGGAATGTTGTTTAGGGATTTCTGTACAGATGCACCAGTGAACTGTGTAAGTGGATTCATGTTTTCTCTCATCTCTCTCTCTCTCTTCCCCTTCCTCACTCCTCTGTCTTCTATCATTACCTCTGTTAACTTTCATTTCTCCCTTGTCAGGCCCAGCAGTATGCTGTTATAGACAAATGTTTAATCAAAGAAATAAAATGAATAAACAGGATATCAAGGGGAGCCTTGTGTTCATAAAGCTCCCCTTGGCAAAGCAAAACTGTTCAACACAATAAAGCAATCGGATTTCCATTCTGCTTGCTATGATGTTGGACAGGACAAGTAAAAAAAAAGAAGAAAAAAAAAAGATTTGCCAGAAAGCATCTTGATGATTCCTAAGACTTTTGGAAAAATACTCTGTGGACTGACAAGACAAATATTAAACTTTTTGGAAGGTGGAGGTCTCATTACATCTGGCGTAAAAGTAACACGGCATTTCAGAAAAGGAACATCATAGCAACAGTAAAATATGGTGGTAGAGTGATGGTCTTGGGCTGTTTTGCTGCTTCAGGACCTGGAAGACTTGCTGTGGTAAATGGAACCATGAATTCTGCAAATTTTCTTCTGACCCTCCTTGAGATGGTTCTACTTCTTCTTTGGAGTAAAGCTGTGTCTAAACAAACTGATTGGGTTTAATTAGGAAAGGGACACAACTGTCTATATAAGACCTTACAGCTAACAGTGCATGTCAGAGCAAATGAGAATAATGAGGTCAAAGTAACTGCCCAAGGAGCTCAGAGACAGAACTGTGGCGAGGCACAGATCTGACCAAGGTTACAAAAGAATTTCTGTAGCACTGAAGGTTCCTAAGAGCACCATGGCCTTCATAGTCCTTAAATGGAAGAAGTTTGGGACGACCACAGCTCTTCCTAGACCCGGCCGTCCAGCTTAACTGAGTAATCGTGGGAGAAGAGCCTTGGTGAGAGAGGTAAAGAAGAACCCAAAGATCACTGTGGCTGAGCTCCAGAGATACAGTAAGATGATGGGAGAAAGTTCCACAAAGTCAACTATCATTGCAGGCCTTCACCAGTCAGGGCTTTATGGCAGAGTGGCCCAACGGAAGCTTCTCCTCAGTGCAAGACATACGAAAGCCTGCACAGATGTTGCCAAAAAAAAAAAAAACACATGAAGGACTCCCAGACTTATGAGACCAAAATTGAACTATTTGGAGTTAATTCTAAGCAGTACATGTGGAGAAAACCAGGCATTGCTCATCACCTGCCCAATACGATCCCAGCAGTGAAACATAGTGGTGGGAGTATCATGCTATGGGGGTGTTTTTCAGCTGCAGGGACAGGACGACTGGTTGCAATTGAAGGGAAGATGAATGCGGACAAGTACAGAGAAATCCTGAGAAAAACCTCTTCCAGAGTGCTCAGGACCTCAGACTGGGCCGAAGGTTCACCTTCCAACAAGATAACGATCCCAAGCACACCGCTAAAATAACAAAGGAGTGGCTTCAGAACAACTCTGCGACCATTCTTGACTGGCCCAGCCAGAGCCCTGACTTAAGCCCAATTGAGCATCTCTGGAGAGACCTGAAAATGTCTGTCCACCACCGTTCACCATCCAACCTGACAGAACTGGAGAGGATCTGTAAGGATGCCATTCTTCCTTTTTTTCTTTTTTTTAATTACATGAATTTGAAGTTCAAGTTCAGCTGTGGCCACTTCTCTTCATGGCAACTGCCACTTAATACTTAGGGTGGCACTTTTTAATTTGATCTGCAATGAAATGCACTGCAGGGTAACTGCCTTATTATTTACTGCAGTCTTCTGGTTCTTATCTCAACAATTAAAACTGCTATTTTTTCATTGTCCTTAAAAATCATTTCTTAAGTGTCAAAGAAATAACATTTTCAGAACAAGGTCCTGAAAAAAATCTATTTTTAACAACCCAATATTGGCAAGTGTAACTGACAATACAACAGAAGGATGAGCCGTTATTGTCCATCTGTAAAACTGTGAAAGTAAACCCATTAAAATCCATGTTGACAGTGGTGTAGAGCTCCCCCGCACTACGTCACGTCCAGTTTCGGCGAACAGCGACACAGTTTGGTCAGATGTACTGAAGTGCATCCTAGTAATATATTAGGCGTGTCAGTTTCTGTACAATAGATCATCATGAAAAATGTTTTTGTCAATAAAACATGGCAAAAAATGTCAAAATCATGTTATCACTGTATTACTTGAATATAGTAACGGAATCCTACATTTTTGAGGCTCATACTTCCTGTTAAATCCTTCAGACTCACCTCCTCAGCAGATGTCTCTGTCCTTTCTGTCCCTGTCCAGTCTTTACAAGTGACAGAAGTCTTTTTCATTGAGGATAACAGCTACAGAACAAACTGAGCTCCATTTTCAGAACTAGTCCAAAAAACAGAACTCAACATTATGCTAAGCTTTTAACTAAAAACCAAGGGCCGGATTTACGAAAGGTTTGGGCTTGTTAAAAAAGGGGCTACGTTAATTACGAAGGGAAAAAGCTGATGAGCGAATTAGAAAGAAGGAGGAAGGAGGAATGGGCTGTAGAGGGGAAAAGAGGGGCGGTGGCGCATTTGGGGGAGCGGCGCAGGGGAGAATGGGAAAGAGGGGGGGTGGGTGCAGGGGGGAGGAAGAGGGGGGGGGGAAAGGAAGAAAAAAAACCGAAAAGGGAAAAGGGGATAATTAACGGTTAAAGGGAGGAAGGGGGAAGAGGGAGAAAGAGAATGAGTGAGAAGGGGAAAGAAGGGGAAGTAGGAGGATTGGGGGGTGAAGGGGGGAGGGGGTGGGAAAAGGGAGCAGGGAAGGGACAGAATCATTTTGAAAGGAGGTGTCATGAGAAGATAAAGTATTAATTAAAAAATTAAATAACAATAAAAATAATTGTAAAAAACGGGAAAAATTAGAGATGAACAAGAGAATTGGAAGTGAAATATTAAGGTAAGTAAAGATGGAATTAAATATTTTTTTTTATTTTTTTTTTATTTTTTGCAAATGGTTAAATTTAAAATTAAAACTTATCCTCCACCCCCCCCCCCCCCGAAGATGCGCTGGGGCTGGGTGGTGCTTCAGCGTGAGTTAGTCATCCCCCAACGAAAACACAGTGAAAAAAAATAAAAAGGAAGGACAAACTAATGATGCAATTTTTTATGTGAGTGTGGTATGGGGGGGGTGTGTGCAGGGGGGGGGGGCGCGTGGGGGGCGCGAGAGGGGGGGGAAAATGGGGGAAATTATAGGATATGTCACAACGTGTGCTCATTAACGACGTTCTTCAAGTGGCCTATTGGGACGACTCATGGAGAAATCTGAAGTATTATTATTATTTATAGTTATTATGGAGAGATAAACAAAAAAAAAAAAAAAAGGAGTGGAAAAAGGGGGAAAACGGGTTTAAATGTTTTGGGGCAAAAGGGCTAAATACATTTTAAATTCATTAAACCCCCATTATATGATAAGATTATGATATAAAAAAATTAAAAAAATAAAAAAGGAGTAAATTGGAGTAAAGTTAATGTTTTATTATTTGATGAGATTTTTTTAAATATAATAAAATTATATTTTTTTTATATTTTTTATATTCTTTTTATTATTCTTCATTTTATATCTATAAATCCAATTGATTACAGAGAATTTTCCTTTGCCTTCACACTCCTGGGCGTGGGGAGGAGGCGAAAAAATTTAACTTGACTAAGAAGAAGCGCAAAGACATTAGACTCGCAATTTGGAGTCTTTGTAAATCAGGCCCCAAGTGTTTTATTTGTAAAACAGGGAACATCTACTTCATTAATAATAACCGAATTTTTGCCATTAAAAAGCTGAAGATAGTGACTACTACTTAGATGTTCATCTTAAAAAAATAAAATAAAATAAAATAAAATAAAAAACTCTGCCTCTACCTCAAAAATCCTTTAAATGATGTTTGAAGTGTTGGGACACCCTAACTTGCCAAACTTTCATTTTCTTTGCACATTTATCCCCATTATACTCCATCTCTTTAAGTATATTTTGCTCTTAAAGTGTTTGCCAGGGTAACTATACTGAAGCTTGAATGTTGTTTCTCAACGGCAAGTTGCTGTGGATAAAGGCATCTGCTAAATTACTAAATGCAAGTGTGAGAGGCAGTAACATTGCTGTGGGGGTTTAATAATGATCAGAGGCAGAACAATGAAATGTAAACCAACAAATGCAAACCCCTGCTGTTTATAAAGCCTTTGATTCGGAGTTGAACCTCCAGCTATTCATGGCATTCCAAGTTCTCGGCACAAACCAAGAAAGGCTATCAATTTTGAGATTATGGCACAAATATGTCTCCCGCTGTTTGCCTTCAATAGTGACTGAAGGAAACCCATACTGAGATAATGGACCAGTGGAGAGATGACGCAACTCCTGCAGCTCCCACACTTCCTGCAAATCAGCCAGAGCCATCGAAACATATGAGACAGGCACACAGCTGTTTTTCAGATGCACGGATCAGTGCTCAGACTGTACTTTGCACACTCAAGTATGCTACCACAAAGCAATTACAGAATCTAATTGCACAGAATTAAAGATAAAAGAAATTCATGAGAAATGCCTGCTGTTTACCATGATCCCACAAATTATACAGTTTGAAACTTTTTTGTTTGTTTTTTGTGCAACGATAAAGAAATAATAAATTGTTTTATAGGTCCATAAAATTGCATAGTATATAGTAATTCTAATTATCATAGTTTCATTTGCAGGTTCTTTTGGGTTAAATGACACCCTGAAACCAGAAAAGACCACACACACAAACACACAAACTCTTTATGCTCCTCTGACATTTTTCTTCTATTGTTGTTTGTCATTATCTGACAACATTCTCTAAATCATCAGCTGCAATCAGCTCCACTCTGTTTGACCCTCCTTTCATTCCCACGTTTTACTTTATGAGTAGGTCAGCTGGACCACAACAAGAACACAAAAGAGAGGAAAGGTCGGTGATCAGGGCACCATAATCAGATAATGAAAGTGATCTCCAAAGGAATGTCACCCCTTAACTTTGCCAGGCCCTGACGTCCCTACTGTAGGTCCAGTGATGTTCTCCATGAGCCATTTTCTTTCTTTCTTTCTTTTTTTTTGATGAAATTAAATTCAATGCCACTTTTTTGTGTGTTTTTTTTTTTATACTTTGTGAGAAATTATAAGTGGTGGACATGTTACTGATTTCATACTGCTCTGTAATGGCAGAGCCTTTTTTGTTATGGGGAGCCTACTCAGAGGGATATGCTAATGAGGATGTATTTATGATGTCGTTTCAGGTCTTAATTGCAGTAAAACACACAATTTAACTGACCAAAGGAAAGCGGTACTTTTGTTTACACAACAGATACACAATAAAGGTTTTTGGTCCAATAGGGGTGGTAAATAACAACTATTATACAATTCAGTCCATAAAGACGACTACTGGCTGTTGGGAGTTGGATCAGCGCTACATCATGCATGGGAATATACAACCATTTGACCTCACAAGAAGCTTAAGTTGGACTGCTAGTGCCAACAGTGTAATTAAGCATAATACATTAAAATGGAAGTATCTGCAGCAAATCTGATGCAGTCTGTAATTGGGATCAGACTTTATTGTGACGTTGAGAGGTCTGCTTCAAACAGAAGTTTTAAGCTGCAGTGAGGAAAACAAAAGACTGAGGCCTCATGCGGTCTTCCAAAAGGATACAAGGCTTCTTTGTCAAGAAGCCCAATTTCCTCCTGAGCCGCGTTGGAATTACAGGGTTCATGCAAGTGCAGCAAATCGCCCCTGTCCTGAAATACCTCTGGAGCTCTCAGCAACTCTCATCCCTTTTCCACTGAGATTATAACAGTCCGCATGGCAGTGTACTGCAGTAGTTTGACAGCAAACAGTTAATACCAGAGTTGGTAATCCGGCTCAGAAACACTTTTTGTTATACTGGGTGAAATGGTCCTTACATCCTGACAGTAGTCAATAGTTCATGTATTCATAAAAAGGAAGGAAAAAAAGTCAGACCTCTGTGAGAGCTGCAGGTCTGTAAAATCTCAGACCTACTCCTGCCATTCGTACCAAAAGGCAGGAATTGGTAATTTGCAACTTCTAGAAAGAATGAATCTATGCCTTTATGTCTCATCTTTGTCCCTCCCCTCTCTCCATCCCCCACGTGAACCCCCTGTGCGCTGCTCACTGTAAAAAAATCTAGCTAACTGACTGCTAACTGCTGCTGCGCCAACAAAACAAAACAAAATAAAACTTTTTACACTGCAGAAGGAGTTGAACATGAGTGGATTAAAGCTTTTTAAAACGTGGTTTGTCAGCTGTTTATGATCAAGCTAACGAGCTATCCACTCAGTTGTTATTGTTAGCCTGCTCATAAAACATCTGCGCACATGTCCTTGCACTCTGAAGGCGTGTTTTTTTAAACTGTCGCTTGCTCAAATCGTTTTCCAACATTGCCAACCCTAGCTTTAATGTGAATCAAAAAGGGAATTTACCGTAATTATGAACTGCTTGTTTTTCTGTTTTACTTTTCATGTGCATTTATTTTAGCTTTAAAAAGCTTACAATCAGCAGCTGAGACCACCAGAAAGCACGTCCAAATTTTAATAGTCCATGGTTGTAAATTGCCAGATAATGTCTCTCTATATTGAAGTTGCTGTTGGGTTGCTTCCATGCAACATGATAGCAACTGTAACCTCAAAATGACCAAACCATACCCTAATCTTGAAGTTTTAATTCCTTACCCTGATGTCTAACCCTTCACAGGGGAGATTGCAGTAAGGAATTGGGAGTAGGAGGGGAAGTAGAATAGTGCAATGTGGATTAGTGTACTCTATCATCCCCACCAGCTTACATACTGTACATTTGTTACTTTATCAAGTACACTTCTTCAGTAGCTCACACAAGTAACAAATCAGCGAATCACATGGCAGCAACTCACTGCGAGGTATGTAGATATGGCCAAGATGATTTTCTGAAGCTCAAAGCAAGCATCATAATAGAAAAAGTAAGTGGAGTAGGTGGCTTTGAATGTGGCATGGTTGTTCGTCTGAGTAGTTCAGAAACTGCTGATCCACCGCTAAAATGGTGTGGGGAATATATCCACGATACATTAGAGCCCCTAAGCACCAGTTTAGCATTGTTTAACACAGCCTTTGCTAACCATATCCACCCCTTTATGACCGTAGAATACTCATCTGTAACTGGCTACTTCCAGCAGGAAAATGCACCACATCACAA
The DNA here is from genome assembly GCA_023101725.1 of Atherinomorus stipes. Classification (NCBI taxonomy): domain Eukaryota; kingdom Metazoa; phylum Chordata; class Actinopteri; order Atheriniformes; family Atherinidae; genus Atherinomorus; species Atherinomorus stipes. The sequence continues at coordinate 20,062 of JALJCO010003832.1, forward strand.
ATCTCACATCACTGGTATGGTCACCACATCTCAATCCAATATAGCACATTTGGGATGTGGTGGAACAGGAGATTCTCAACATGGATGAGCAGGAGGCACATCTGCAGCAACTGTGTGATGTCAATATGGAGGAAAATCCCAGAGGGAAGTTTCCAAAAACGATACTAGCATGGTAATAAAATGAAATGATCAGTGCACGTTAGAGGCCAAATGACACTGGAAACATGAGAAGTTTAATTCTGATGACCTTCAGTGACTTGCCGATGCATCAGAACTCCAGTTTGATGTGCACAGGGACCAGAGACAGAAAACAAACCTGCCATTGAAAAATATCTGACCCTTTTTGTAAATATAATGTTTTGTCCTGTGACTATCAAATCAAATCAAATCAAATCAAATTTATTTATATAGCCCTTTACAGTATCCACTGGACACACAAAGTGCTTTACAGCAGGGTAACAGAAAAAGAGACAACAATGCAAAACATAAAAATGCAAACTTAAATACTAGGAAAAGTGAAGAACAAAAAAGAGCTAAGAGTGAAAACAACCAACAGAGAATCAGAACAGGCTACTCGGGGGAGTGCAGGGTGTACCTAAGAGAGAGTAAAAACCTTTAATAAATAAACTAGTTAGAATTAAAAGCTAGACTAAAAAAATATGTCTATAACACTGTTACTTTCTATCATGAGGTCAGGTTGGCAACAAAATATTTTATCCCTTTACTTTTAGATTATGGATGGATGAAGATGGTGTTTCAATACTGCATGTAACTCAAGGGTTTGACAGCGTCAATTCTGATGATAGTTTGTGAGAGTTTGCATTGCATTTCAGAGGGCTGGGCGACTTGCATACACAAAAAATAGATTTTGTATGAATTTCAACAACACTGAGCAAAAGTTGTTTTTACACGAACTCTGATTACGGCCATAAGAAATACATAGCTGTCTGCATCAGGGCTATCAATGTAAACCCAGCTTTTAGATCAATCAAGTTAACTTAGGGCGCATTCAGAAAGTATAGCCCGCGAGTTTCGGTCCGTTTGGGGACTCGGTTCGGCTGGGGGCGGGGGTGGTCTTCTGGACCGAGATCACGTTCACGTTGCACCGTAGCCAAATGGAAATAATGTTCCTAATCTCAGGTGCCGCTGCATTCAGATTCACCGTAGGCGGGGACAAGACATACAGTGAACAAGAACTTCCGTTTCCTCCACAAAGCGACATATGTTTGTACGAGGAACTGGGATATAATTTTATCAGATATAATCAATATATCAAATATTGATTAAAACATTTACTTTCTTGTCACTCCCTGTCTGACCACGAGCCATCTTTATAAGTACTGCAGTCCCACACATATATTTATTGTCGTAGCGTTGACCCACATTACCCAACGTTTTACCTGATGCAAATTAGTCCACTTCTGTATTTGGTCCTCTTGAATCAGCTTGTTTGTTCCAGATCAGAGTCCATTTGCGCATTCACAACTCCCTCAAACGAAGCGGACTTTCCGAGCAAACAGACTCTGATTCTAATCAAAAAAGCTTTGTGAATGCGCCCATAAAGCCAGAGTTGGTAGTCCTTTTGTTATACTGGGTGAAATGGTCCTTCCATCCTGACATCATGTATCCATAAAAAGGAAGGGAAAAGTCAGACCTCTGTGGGAGCTGCAGGTCTGTAAAAACTCTGACCAACCCCTGCCATTCGCACCAAAAGGCAGGAATTGGTAATTCACAACTTATAAAAAGAACATCATTCACAACGTATCGAAAAAATAATCGATGCCTTCATGTCTCATTTCTGTCCCTCCCCTCTCACCGTCCCCCACGTGAACCTTTTAAAAATGTGGTTTGTCAGTTGTTTTCTATCAAGCTAACGAGCTATCCACTCGGCTGTTATCGTTAACCTCCTCGTAAAACATCGGCACACATGTCCCTGCACTCTGAAGGCGTGGTTTCAGGTGGTGTGATTTTTGATCATTGGCAGCATATAGAAACAACTAATCAATGCCTTTAAAATGTCGTCTCTGTCCCTCCCCTCTCACCGCCCCCCACGTGAACCTTTTAAAAATGTGGTTTGTCAGTTGTTTTCTATCAAGCTAACGAGCTATCCACTCGGCTGTTATTGTTAACCTGCTCGTAAAACATCGGCACACATGTCCCTGCACTCTGAAGACGTGGTTTCAGGTGGTGTGATTTTTGATCATTGGCAGCATATAGAAACAACTAATCAATGCCTTTAAAATGTCGTCTCTGTCCCTCCCCTCTCGCTGTACCCCACGTGCACCACTCTGTGCGCCGCTCACTGTACACAAATATTGCTAACGACTGCTAACTGCTGCTGCGCCAAAAAAAACAAAATAAAACAACAGACAAGGATCAAGCCTTGGAGGCGTTAATGTTTACAATGTGGACTTTTTACACTGCAGAAGGAGTTGGAGGTGAGTGATAAGGCTTTTAGAGACGTGGTTCGTCAGTTGTTTACTAGCCATGACTGTCTATGACCAGTTTTAAACTTCAGTGGGTGTGGGTTCGCAGCTCCAAGTACACTTTTAACCAGAATTTTTATATGTGACACTGGGCTATATAATGTAGCTGGAACTTTGAGTTATGAAAAGTCAAAGTCTCTATCCAAAAAAAAAAAAAAAGACAGAGGTTTCAGTTTCAACCCTCAAAGTACTACTACAAGCATTGCATGGCAAAATACTGTGTATTTTCCTTAAAATGTTCTCCTCTAGAAAACTTAAGGGACTTTTCTATACGTTTTTCCTTAATCATTATCATGAACAAGAGAGGCCCTGCCTTGAGGAAATATGGGTTGTCCTAATCTTCATCAAAAAATGTTACCCATTGACAGAAGTTGGTTGATTCTGAGTATTATGAAATCAAATTAAATTAAATGAATTGAAACAAAAAATACATTATTCATCTCAAAAGGAAAATTTGAAAAACCTGTGAACACTAAGCATGAAGAATAGTTCAGTTTTTCATTACAGATTATGAATATAAAAGTTATCTGTTTTGGTGGGCTGGAGAACTAATTAGAAACATCTTCTGATAAGCAAGTCCTTTTTTGATGTAAAAATATAGATTTTTAAATATCCAGATCAGGTCAGCCACATTAGAGTTAACACTGTCAACTTCAGAGGTTTGTGGTAACACTTGTTTTAGTCTCATTTGAATTACCTAGCACTGCTTAAGCGCTTAGGGACCTACATCGAAGGACTGAGCGTGCAGAGCCGTCTGCTTTAACTGATTGAGGTCAATTGGATTTTCACTCCTCTGGCTTTTTAAATGCGTACTTGTTGCAATTTCTGTCACTTTGAATATTTAACCTCGCTTACAGGAGTGATAAGCTGTCTAAGAGGGGGATGTATGTAATCTGTAAGCTTGGGTTAAGCTCTTCTTGTGACCCATTCAGCTTTCAGATTTATAATAATTTTTGAGGCACTTCTGAGTTCCTGACAAAACATTTGCCAGAAATTCATACTTTTTCTACCCTGAAACTAAAAACTCAGATATTTTATCATTGACCATGTAAATTCGATTTATGGAAAACCCTGTAGCTGGTTTACCCCTATAGAGAAATCTGATGGCAGTTTTGTGTGCTCTGCCATCTTGTGGTGTTGCCATTATTAAGGTAGCTGGTCTTAATCATCTCGCATCTGCCGACATGGACAGCAGCATGATCTGGACTGACAATGTTAGACAATGGTCTAAAGTAATTGATAACCTATAGGTATGTTATCTAGAGATCTCAGTTATTCTGTCATATCAGTCAAACATCAAGGGAGTAATGGAAACTATAATTCTTGTACAGAAACTGATTTTAATAACTGACAATCCACACTGGAATATAAACAAAAAGGTTTCTGAAGAAATTGTGTAAAACTTTTGCAAAGGCTGCAAATGTTTTGTTTTGCTGGATATTTGGCATATAGTTCTTCAGGCTGCAGGACAGCGTGATCCTAGTGCGTTTCTGATTTTTTTTTTTTTTTTTTTTTCTTTCTGGTCATAACGTTGCCCTGAAAACACCAAATAATATTGTATCAGGGCTGGACTGCCCATCGGGCATACCAGGCATTTTCCCGGTGGGCCGACTGTGATTTTGGGCCGGGGCCCAAATGGCCTATATGGCATGAGTATGGTAGGGGGCTGCACTTGTACTTAAAAAAAAAGTTCCGATTAAAGATAAATAGAGTGCATTGGTTACCTTTTTCACCTGGTTCATGTTTGTTTTTATGAAACAATGTTTTGCCATTATAACAGCCTGCTGATGATATTGTAGCTTTTTGTCACCTTGTTCATCCTTAGACTATTTAATAGGCTACTGCATAGAATAACAGGACTGGCAGGATGTGTTTTATTTATCTTTTTATTTAATCTTTTTTTATACAGGTAAATCCGATTGAGACACCCTCTCTTTTTTAAGGGAGACCTGTTTACCTAACGTATATGTCTTTAGATGGAGGGATCAGGTTTATGTTTATTAGACAAGTAGGCTACATTAGACAAGTACATACAAACAAGACAGTGTACAAGCACTTGTTTTTTTTTTTTCATTCAGAGGGGTCATCGTCATTCCATCAATATCTGGTGGGCCAGTCTCAGTTCAAAATGCCCAGGCCGATTTTTTGTTCCAGTCCAGCCCTGCCCACAATACTTTGCTTCTTTTTAGCTAAATTTGTACTAATTGTAAAAATGAGAAAACCAGGTGCGTTGTTTTTCACTGCCTTGTTGAAGTTTTCTGATCCACTGTCAGAATTTAAACTGGATTTGGCAATTTTATCTTCACTTTATTAATTCATACCTCTAAGAATTAAAGATGCCAGTAGAAAGCTTTGCATCCATTATAACTCCAGATGGGTTGTAAATGTTTCAGAACGAGTGATCTTTCTCCTCTTTCTCCTCTCTTCTCCTAAATGTAATAACTGAGTGTTCCTTCCCTGAGTGTCTTCTGATTCATCAAATTGCTAAGGGGATGGTCAAAGCCGTGATGGTGACTTGTGAATGAAAACTGCTGGTGTACAAATTTTCTGTAAACGGTTTCCAAAAGTAAATTGTGAAAACACATTTTAAAGCATGATATCACATCAGATGTTCATTGCCTCAACCATGGATCAAAAGGGGGCTGAGCGCTAGAGCTGCTTCCTAGTGCTTTTGGAATGGCTTCCATCTACACTGTAAAACAATCAAACAAAAAAATATCTGCAAAAACCCCTGATATTCCCACAGCTGGGGAACCAAAAAATTACTGTGAAAAGCAGCGGAGGAAATAATAAAATGAGAGAAAAAGTTCATGTTAAAGTCCTACTCCTATAGTACAGGTTGTTCTTCTGTCTTTGACTTTGCATCTGCTCTGATACATACTAACCTGAGCTTATCTGAGTATCATACTGAACAAATGCATTACAAAGTTAGTTGATGATACCATTTTAAATTTAAAGTTTTTACAATTTACAGTTGGGTAAGAAAAACTTGGGAGTCAAAGCTTGAAAACTTGAAATTATAAGCTACTGCAACTTACACTTGAGTTAGAGTCAAGATTTAAAATTGCTGCAGTTTAAATTTCTGAATTTGCACAATTTTTAAACAAGTCAGAAAAACGTAAAATAAAGGGCTAGGCAAACTCAAAACCAAAACCAAAAATGTTAAGTTTAGTTGTGTAACTTAAAATTTTCCTGAAGTTTCTTGCGTTAAAATTTTGAGTTCTCCCAACTTTTTGTTTTTTACAGTGCAGTTAGAGGGGTATTGTTAAACGGTCCAAAGTGGTTCACCTTTATTGCCGTCCAGGGACTTGAACCCAGGTTCTTCCAGTCCGAAGTCCACTTCTTCAACCTCTATACCAACACTTTGCATAGAAATGTATGAATTTTAAAAGTAAATCCACAGTGAAAGAAATGTACTAAATTTGCATTTTGCACCTATAGGTGTTTGACTATTTTACATTTTAGTGAAATTTTGGTAAGTTTAAAAATGCATTTTAAGTCTTATGTGGAATGAAACAATATTTCTCTTTTTTAAAAAAATTGGGAAATCTGCATGCATTTTCACAGTCATCACCACTGGCTACTATCACCTGCTTCCATGCTTAATCCTGCTCATATTGACGGCAGTTCGCCCGGTACTGAATTTCTGCTTTTAAAAATGGTGTAAGTGGATAATGTGCACATTCCAGGTGTACGCCGTTGTCTGCAGAATTTGACCACTTATAGTGGCAAGTTTAAAAATGTTGGATAAATGAAGTTCTTCATGCACAAAAGCACTAAAAGACATTTTTCTAAAAAAAAAACTTAGGGTGATATTCAAAATTGTTTTTTGGAAAACAAACATGTGGTTTAAATTTCTATCTTGTCGGTCTCTTGCTGTTGTATTAGAGTAAAAGAATGTGTTTGTGGGTGACTGACTTGGTATAAATTATTACACCAGCCTGCCAGAATGATGCCAACATCCCCAATGTAAAGCCTCTCTCACTTCTCTTCTTTCTACATTCCTTCTCTTGCTCTCCCAGACATTTGCTGTATCTTTCAGTCATTCTCCTTCTAGGCCTGCTTGAAATGTTTTTGTGTAAAAACGTTGTCATTTAATACATTTTCTAACTGCATCTTCATGCATTTTCTCTGCCATCACAACTTCAATTGACTGTGCTCCATTACTGCTCCTGTAACAAATCCTGTAGAGGGTAATAACGCTGTAGCTGCTCCCTCATTGGCAAATGTTGAAGCATTAAAATCATTTTTGGTGATAAAGAGTGTTGTCACCTTCATTGTGAACAATCCGGTGGGTGGTCTGGTTTCAGGTTTACAAGCAAGTAAGGCCAACTTAATCAGATTTAGAGCAAAGTCTGCATCACCCCGATTTACCCTGATTAACATAATCATTGTTTTGGCTTGAATGAAGGGAATGACAGAACATGTGAACCTTGACTCATGTGTGACCTGTTCCTTTTGTCGCATGGCCTTGATCAATCTAGTTTGTCTTACATTGTGTCCCCAAGCGCATTTTGTTTGAAACAGTCCCTCGGTGCCTCATTTCTCTTCTGCTGTCTTTGTCCTTGTGAGTGCGCTCGTTTAGCTGCATTCACTCTAAATGATGGCAACGCCTTCCGTGTCGTAATTATTCCTCCTGCACGACTCCTGGATCTTCTTTCCTCCCCTTGGTAAAGAAGATCAAATAACATTACTTGACAGCAGTTGTGAAAATTAAAACAAAGTGAGGCTGTAATTTTTAATTTTTTTTTTTTTAAACCAAAAATTGAGTTTGAACAAATTTTAAAGGAGCATGCAAGTTGAATGTATTGCACTTGAGTTTTTTCTGGTCAAAGAATATTTGTGTTAGGATGTGGGAGTAGGACATTATGAATTTACATGAGATGGTTTACGGATAACGGTGATGATGCAGCAATAATTGTTTTATTATTACATTATTTAAAATAGCTGCATATTGGTCACTTTGTAGTTATTATTACTATTAAATCATAATAATATCTGATACAATAATATATAATACAATATTATATTATATCATATTATATTATTGTAGTCTTTATTCCTAAGGTTTTGTTTGACTTCTGTTCTTTAGATGCTTCTTTTACCACAATCTAATCATATAGTTATAAAGATCATAATATCATATTAATATAGGAAGTTTTAATTGCACCAATAATGTTACCATTAATCGGTTTCTTTGTTGAATCATTCACTGTGTGAGTTGTCGTAACATCTAGTTGCTCGTGTGTGACACGGTGCCCTAAAGCAAAATGCTGCTGTGAACACAAGGTCCCAGAAAAAAGAAAAGCTGCAAAGTGCGATTTCTCATCCTCAAGACACCACTGGGCAACGGTTGCTCCAGAAATGTGTGTAATGAGTATCAGTGTACCATTAAAATGAGTCAGAATGATACATTTTCAAGGTCAACAAGTCATATTGTCACTTTAAAGGTACTGTAACACCAAAAACATGGAACTAAGAGAATAAAACCGAACACACACACATAAAACCTACAGACAATAACAGTTCTGTGGGACACAAAGACAAGAAGCATAATCAAGGTAAAATTCATGTAACGCCTAGATGATAATTAGTATCTGATGCGCTTTTTCCCAGTTTGAAGCACCTGCAGGCTGGATAACTCCACCGAAGCTGTACCACCAGAATAGCATGGCTTGCTTTCAGCTCAGCTAAAAATGCCACTTTTAGTGAAATTAAAATAAACTTGTTGCTTACTGAATGGTGAGGAGGATGCTAGCAACAACTGTGAGGTTGCCATCTCTTTGTGAGACTGTTATAAATCTCTTTAATCTCTTATCTCTTTAAATTGTTAGAAAACATACATCTAGCCCCACAGGTTTGATTTTATGTTGTGTTTTAAACATGATTATTTGTGAATGTTGGAAGGGGCATTGCATCTGTTATTTTGCTTCAGATTATACACCATCATCTGCAATGAAGTTGATCCATACATTTAGATTAAACTGCAGTCTGACATTTGTCACCTAGCTGGACTCTTTGTTAACTCCAAAGAGTCCAGCTGTATCAGATGAGCTGAGGGTCTGAATCAAATGTGTCTGAATTCAACAGAAAAGACCATGTAATAAAGAAATTTTAGCTTTACTATATATATATATATATATATATATATATATATATATATATATATATATATATATATATATTTTTTTTTTTTTTTTTTTTTTTTCTAAAGAAACAAACCACTTCAGATCATTTTCTTTATTCTTGTTACCCACACCAGCACATGGGTATGGAAGCAACAGAAATATTAAAAGCCAGTTTAACTGATGAATGTATATTTTACCAAAAAGTGAATTATTAACAATAGCAGGTTTAAAAAAAATCTGTCTTACAGAATTTCCTTAGTATGGATTTATATTATGGTACCACTAAAGACAAATAATGATCTTCCTTCTGTGCCAGACTCATAGCAGTTTAAAGCATCTTTTATCCCTCTTCAACACACTTTCTTTTCCTTTTTCAAAGCTCAGATAGAGACAAAGTTGTCTTTCACAGAGCGACACAGACAGGGTCTCTGAGGACAAATCTGCCAGCTTGTTGCACAATTTCCCTACCAGAGCTTCTGCAAAATACTGTAAATCTATTTTTCTACCAACAATGAAAGCATAATGTTTAGATTCATGAACCCCAGTAAAGGTTTATATTACACACTTGTAGGACAAGAGCCTCAATTTGTAATTAGGTTACGACTTCTCTGCAGACACTTAGAAACAATCTTGCAAGTAATGAGGAAGATTTTATTTGCAGTGGTAAGAAACAGTCTTTCTGGTCCTCATTAGACACCGATTAGCTGCAAGAATCTTCAAAAATCAAAGACAATTACATAGATGAAAGCATCATTTTTAGACAGAATTCAAACTGAGCATCAGAAGGATTCATTCAGCTCACACTCGTCCCTTCTGGTTGTGGAAAGTGCAATAGCGCCCCCACCCCTCCACCTACTTCATCATCCATCACTCATCACTCCTCTCTGAAAGCATCCTTCGTGTTTCTAGCACAGAGCGAATATATTTTCCTTTTTAAATTCTACATGAAAGGACTGTTTTAGTTAGATTTCACATTTTTTTAATTTTCTCTACTATTTGTCATGTCAAACAGCATCTGTACCTTCTCAAATCCCTCTATTATCCCAGTTTCACCTTGTAATAGTTGTATTTTTATGCTCTTCTGTTCAAATCCTCCCCTCCTTTCCTTTCCACCACGTATCTTTGCTTTTGCCCTTCCTTTTCATCCCTCCCACCCCACCTTTTCCTTCCCAGATTGATGCCATCTGAGGTTGCAGGCCCAGGCCGTCGAAGCTGCAAATTTACCCAGCAGCACACGTCACTAGCAGGGAAGCGCAGAGCTCCTAAAATAGCCCAAACGGCAACTGGTGAAAGGGGGTCCAAGGTAGTTACCGAGGACCGGTTTTGACAAGAAATGCGGCTTTTTGAGAGAGATTTTTTGAGAGCATCCACCATCTAATGAGTCCCTCACACAAATGGTGCTGGTTGATTTATTATGTGCATCAACATTACTTTTAATAGCCATTGAAAGCTCCTGAAAATTATGTTTTGAAACAATAATTCAGAGTTAATTTTACTCTTTTACACAATGTTCCACAGTATGTGCTTCTTAATAAATTTGATGATGGCAACCCAGGCCAGCAGGAGGACATAAAAGGCTGTTCTTGCATGAGTCATGTGGTATAACTCATCCCACCAATTAGCTTATTAAAAATGCTGCCAACACAATATCAAAAACTCAGATAATAATCTGTTGCATGATTCAATTTGTGTATCCAAAGTGATACTATCTTGTAGTCAAACATTTGCCATGCCTGAAAGGCCAAAACTGTAATAACTCGGATAGGAAAAATCCTCTTTTAGACATTGACAAATGAAATAAATAGGTTACGTGTTGTATGTTATGTGAGCAAGAACGGCAACAAAGTCATTGAAAGTAACTCTGAGAAGGTGTCACTCGGTTCCAATCATTTCATGACCAATCAGCCTGCAAAGTTTTTGAATGAGATCTTTTGATGCTTGCACAATTATGGGTTTTTGATGCATAAAGAGAAAAGACATTGGAGGGTTTAATTAAAAGCAACTAACAAAGAGCACATTCAATGGTTTTCTTGTTTCACAGTGTGCAGTGCAATTCCTAGAATTTCAGCAAGTATCCCATTGTGGAGGAGCCTGGTTTATGGATCCCAGCGCTGGCTTGGAACTGCAATAAACAACTCAGCAAACCCTGCTCTTTTTAATGTATGACCAAACTTTTAACCCTTGCAGTTCAAAGGCTGCGAACTATACATTTAACTTCTTATAACTGCTCTGTTAGGTCACATTTAATTAACTAATGGCGACTGTAATCTTCTTGACTTATGAACAATGTTTTGCTGTCTTCCTAATGATTTGTGCATGTGCAAAAGTGGATTTGCACAATAACAACCCAGAAAAATGTGAAAAGACCCCCTCTTGTTTTTCCGCTCTTGTTTACAACATTTAATCCAAAGCCTGCCAGACCTTTCGCCCATGGGGTCTCACCTAACATGACCCCACCTCATTCACTGAGTAAATCTGTCATTCAATTAAATCATTACAGTTGAGTTCTTTATAATGGATATTTATTGCTCCCATGTTGGAATAATCTTGAGCCAATTACACATGCAAAACAGATGGAATCATTACTTTAATACATTTTATGTGGAGTTCAAACAAGTTCTGAAAGGCACAGTGAGACAAAGATAAATGGAGTTATTGTGGGAAGGATGTCTGTGGGCTGTTCAGAGTGGTGGCAGTTCATTAAATCAGCTTTTTAAAATGTTTCCAGGATTCCAGTTGATTTCAGTGTGTGTGACAATCTGATTGAGCTTATTATTTTATGAAACAATGGCGTTGTGTGTCCGTCTAACTCAGTTTAGGAGGTCATGGAAAAAGGTGGCAGCTGCATTCAAGAAGCTTTTGGGAGGGATTTACCTTGTGTGACATTTTTTTAAAAAATGGGGAAGATGTAACTCTTGCCTTCCTTATTATTTGCTTTTCTCTACAACTAAAACTGAGTACCTTTATTTGTTTAATTTGTTTACTGCAGGGCAGTTGCTGTCTTTAATTTGCACCATTAGATCACATGCCAAAGCTTCTCCATAGGTTCTTGGAAGTCTTTCTTAGAAGGAGGGATTAGGGGGGGTTTCAGGCTGCTATAAACTTCAAGTCTTCAAATCAAAACATTAAAGAACGCTAGATCACTGGCAATGCAAGTTTACATATGCATATAATTATATTGTACATAACTCATGTAATTATCTAAAGCAACTTTGGTTTGATGTAAGCTTGTGAAAGTCATTTATAAGTATGTTTGATTTGGAAGATGGTGTCAAGTGGTCAGCTCTAGATGGCACCTCATCTCCTAATTCATATTTTTCTTTTTTATAATTATTTTTCCAATTTCCTCCAAGTTATCATTTTGAATGGGACATTTATAATGTGGTTAAACTGAGATGCATGAAGGAACCACATAAATCATTTGTTCATGTTGTTAATTCAAATTCTAATTTTGATGTGCCACAGAGTAGTCTCTTTGTTAGCTTCAATACCAGCCATAAAATAAGAATTTAGTTCCTTTAACAAGGTAATAGGACTAAACAGAAATGTAAAAATAGTCATTTGTAAATATAAGTCCCACATGACAGCCCCTACTTGTGGACTCCTTTAAAAAGTCACTGAAGTGTTGAAGTAAAGCCTGTCCCTTTTACTATTTATAATAATGTTGTGTAATATAATTAAAATAATATAAATGACACATTCAGATTACTAATGATAAACTTAATATGTTACTGTTGCAGCTATGTTAAGTTTTATTACAAGGCACCAGATGAAAATGCAAAGTGTAAAGACTTTTCTTCCTATTCTCCTATTTCTCCTTATTGTATGAAGTTTTTGTTTATTTGAAAGTTCACTGAAATCCAGTGGGCTTTGTGTGACAGTGTGGGGCTACTTGGCCAGAAGGATATTCCTTTAGCTGACTGGTTAGCATGCGTGACACTTACCCGGGAGACTGGGGCTCAAACCCCACCCTGGCCCTCCTTGTATTCTGCCACATTCTTTTGCGTTATTCTGAGATGGGGGTAGAGCCTATCTCAGCTGGAAGAAGCAGGATAAAAAGCAAAGACTGTTAAAAAAAAAATGGATGCAGTATCCGGATACGTCTGAAGAGCTGAAAATGAAGCCAGTTGGGCGTGTCCTACCGTCGCCATTTTACTATGTTGCCTGTGTCGTCACTCACGGAAAATACTAAAATAGGCCGCAAAAAGACAGGGCCGCGTGGCAAATGATTGACAGCTAAGCTAAATGCTAACCGAGCAAATCTGAAGTAACCAGGAATTAACAAGGAGGGGGTTTACAGGTGGACACGCTCAGACTTGCTGTTAACCAGCTAAAACCTGCCGTTGTGCAACTCTGCTGCAGGATGAGGCCTTCCTGGGAGCAAGCAGGGAGCAAACTATTAGCCACCATGGCTAAAACCGGCACTCAGTCTGCTGCCTGTCAATAAAAAGGACATGCCCCTAATTATGTGTCATTTCAAGATAAAACAACATCTAAACGGACAAGTTATAGAAAGATTTACCCCCCCTCCCAGTTGACATTAAGGTAAACTGGACCTATGGATCACCGCGAGCGTTCGGGAAATTTTGCCAAATTCATCACATCCGGTTAGGTAGAAGGTGAAAACATCGCTTCGTTGCCATTTGATTACCCGCTTCATTACACATCAATCTTCGTTTATTCTACTTTGGAAATACCGAGAAGTCCCGCTGTGTATGGCTGCCATAAACATAACTACCACACGGACAAGAGAAGATGTTTTTCCAGTTCCCAAAACAACAGAAAAAGTCCCGAACAACATGCTAAGTGGCTAGCGGCTATCAAGCCCATATATGCTGACAGTTCATGCTGGAAACCATGGAAACATCTAACAATACGTTCGGATCACTTTGTGACTGATTAAAAAGCATAATGTGAGCACAACAAAAAGCACAACAGATACTAGTTTTGCTTCGTATCTTCTTCTAGCCTCGGCAGTAAGACTTTCAATATAACTGGAACGTCATTTCAACATTATTTTAAAGACAGACCGGCGGGGAAAAAACAATTGAAAAGGGTGCAAAAACAGTTTTTGAGGCTCATAGTCCATCAGATGCCGTTAAAATGTGAAGCATGTTTTCACAGCTACCAGCTTCGTGGTCACGTGAATTCCGGGTTGTGACGTAGGCTCGCGCTGATCACCTAAAATGATTTTTTGAACCAGGCTGTAAACATGTTTATTTCTGCTGTGAAGTTGGCCTTTTTAACATGGGAGTCTACGGGGATTTGCTCTGTTTTACAGCCAGCCCCTAGTGGATGAAGAAGGAACTATCATTTTTGGGCAACCCGGAAGTAGCTTCACTTTTCTGCAGTGGCGTTTGCCCCTTGGTTCAAACCCTCTTGCTATGAGGCAACGGTGCAAACCATCAGCCCCAATGAAAAATATTGGAGTGAAAATAAATAATACTAAAATACCTCAAAACTACTTCAGCACCTGTCTTGAGTGCGTGTACTTTCCACAATGGTTGAATACTTATGTCAGCAGCTGCTTCTTTATATCTCCACCCTCATGTTCTGATTGATCTTGTTAGAAGTACAGCACATTAATTTGTTTTCATGTTTTTACTGTTCTTTCTATTAAATAACCTCTTGTGGGTAATCATATTAGAAACAGCCTGTTTAATTAATAAAGCTGTTATCATAGCCTTGTGTCTTATAGTTCCTCAGTCTTATACTTTGTTTCTAGCTCCGTCAAGGAGCTAATCATCATGCTTGAATGAAGCGATCAATACATTTTTAAACTTTATTACTGAAGGCACAATAAGCATTTTCATCAAAATTCTAAAAATAAATTACAATAAATTGCATTCACAGAAATGTTCTTGTTTGATCCCCGACTTTTCAACTTTCCCAGACCTGTAAAACACTCCATTCCCAACAGCAGTTCATATGTTTTCTATGTGAGTAAAGAAACACTTTTAACAGTCAAATCAGTTAATAAATAAGCTCCCTGTTACAATTACACAATAAGTGCTTAAAAAAAATTCTGCCTCAATTGTAACAGCAGCAACTCTTGTAGTCCTATGCACACATATAGAGGACATTGCAACACAAAATCCTATTTTTATACCATTTTGATAATAAATAATCAAATCAAACCACATTTACAATATTATCATATGTTTGAGTTAATTTTTCCTGCTGCAAAACTCAATACCTGAATAAGAAATGAGCTTTGGGAGTAACATTGTGCAAGTCTAGCAACGTGTAGGACGGTAACATGCTCACGAAACTGTGCGTACCGCAGCTCATTCTCAGCTTAAGACCTTAAAATGGTCTCATATGAAGTCAGAGATGGTTCAAGTTCAAGTGGCCTCAAAAAACTGAGGTTTTTTTTTGCAATACTCTTCTACAGTCATGTAGACTGCTTTCTTGTAAAGACAGAGCAAGGAAAAAAAAAGGGTTAGAAAGCTGGTCAGGGGCGCCATCTAGTGGTGAAATAGATTCCAGTACAATCTTGTACTGGCAGAGCTTGTTCTTCTGCACAGATTATGTTATATTATCTGACTTTAATGTAAATGCATTATATGTAACAGCGTTAATAATAACAGCAAAAACAAATCGCTCTTTGAGAGCTGAATATGAGCTACTGCAACCAAAAGCATCGATGCTATTCAAACCCTAAACGAGGAGGCTCGACATTTTCAGGTGCAGCTTGGAGAAAGCCGGTGAGGACTTCATATGTGAAAAACACCACCATGTTGACCGGGAATGCACGCAGACAGTTAATGCCTAAACTCCTGAAGAAAACCCCAGCTCCCTCTACTCTCAGAGTCTCAGCGATGCAGTGGAGAAAGCCCTTATATCGCTTCGTTTCCCGCGCGCCGTCCATCTGCAGGCGGGCTTTTATCACATCCATGGGTGTTCCAACAGTCCAGCCTGCCATTCCCGCTATTCCCCCGGCCAGCATCACACCACTCCAATCTGATGGGAATGAAAAGACAATGTATTGAAGTAGAGCATAATGCAATTGTACACTTCAAATCACTGTTAGATTTCTCCCATGTTTTACAGGAATAAGCTTCATCACACATAATTAAGAGCTGAAAAAGATCAGAGTGCAAGCGGACACAAGCAGCATCCCGTTCCTCTTCCTTCACCCACCTGCTTTTTTGTTGTTGCCATCTGAAAGCCATTCACAGATGGTTGTGTAAGTCAAAAAATACGTAGCGTACGATGGCCCGTCTCTCAGCATGAGTGGCAGCGCTCCCCTGTAGAGCCCAATGAGCCCTTCCTGTCTGACTATGCTCAGCAGACAGTGAACTGGACCGTGGTACTTTGGTTTCGGCATGCTGGCTCCTGCGCGCTTGGACTCCGTCTGACACTGCAAACGGACTTTCACGATGTCACCTGGTGACATCACTGTTATCTGTTGGAGGCAGGTAGAGAGAGTCAGACTGAATGTAGCTAAAGCTACCAAGCTTAACAGATTTGGTGATAAAAGGGAAATTCTACACTTTAAAATGAAAATCTAAGTAAACCGTATACACAATTTGCCAATGAAATTGAACACATCAAAATATGGATTTGCTACCTGAGCAACACCACCAGCCATTCCAGACAGGAAGACTTCCAGTTTGGTGTTGGGACCCCAGTCAGCTCCTCGTGCCTGCTTCAGACACTGCAGGCAGTTCCTGTATGTGCCAAAGACCACTGAGGAAGTCATAGAGACTGTGGCCATGGGTAAGGACATGCCTTTGAAGAATCCATGCACCTGATGGAACAAAAGACAACAAGCTTTTCTAGTTCACTGTATGCTTTAATAATCAAAGTGGGTTTAGTTTAAATAAAAGACAAACTGGGATTCAAGTCCAAATGGAGGATGATCAATATGTTTGGATGGTCGTGTAAACTGAGTCATTGTGTGTCTGTCCCACCACAACACATCAGTCAGGTTCAGATCTGAACTTTGGATTATTGCAATGACTTTTCCTTTTAAAACACTGTGCTTTAGATTTGCAGCGGGGCTTACGATCATGATCCTAATGGCCCAAAATAAGTAAAGCTTTAGCTGTCAGATGTCCTCCCACTTGACTCAAGAACACTTGGCATGCAGAGGAGTGTGTGATTGATTTAATGAATGCAAGCTGCCTGGGTCCCATAGAAACATATCCTAACCATTCCCCATCCACCACTGAGGTGTTAGTGCAGATATGATCACATTAGGTGTTTGGTGGAAGTCTTGTCTGTCTAAAGGGCATTATTTTTAATTCAGTGGCTTGTTCAGATGCTGCTTTTTGCAAACCAAA
Source organism: Atherinomorus stipes (assembly GCA_023101725.1). Classification (NCBI taxonomy): domain Eukaryota; kingdom Metazoa; phylum Chordata; class Actinopteri; order Atheriniformes; family Atherinidae; genus Atherinomorus; species Atherinomorus stipes. The sequence goes on from JALJCO010003832.1 coordinate 36,964, forward strand.
CTTAAAGGAGGAAACAGGTTTTCCATAAGTGTTCAATCTGAACCCAACAAGGTGGGATGCATCTTTACTGAACTACTGTGGTGTGGCTGCATGTTATACCTGAGACCTTTCAACTTAGGAGCTGCCTGCAGCGCAGCAATGCAGGTGAGTTGTATTCATTTCTGCAGAATCTGACCTACACACTGCAATACTGTGGCTGATATGAAGTTAATATGAAGCCGGGAGTCCAACAAACATTTTACTGATTATTTTGCAGTTATTTCGCGAACTGCTAGCCAAAACCCTACAAGGTACAGTATGTGGAAACAGAGCGTGCTGAGCTGTGGCTGTAATAAGAGCATGATGCAGATGGAGCGGATGCTGTAATCAGGTTATAGGCAGGAATCCTAAAGTTAATTTCAATTCATGGATTCTAAAACCTCATAAAATTGCAATTAAGAGTTTTTAAGGGCCTTAATTTACTTGCAACCAATTATCAACTTCTAATACTTTTTAAGACCCCACGGACACCCTGTCTAATGCGCTGGTATGGAAACCAAAACTTCAACCATTATGCTCCACACATGCCGGACTCCCCAAGTGAAGCCAGTTAGCTTTGCACAGTCGGACAGTAGGAGGGACTTGCAGGAATGTTTGGGAACTTCTCTGAATCTTCTCCACTTGTAAAAAAAAAAAATGCTTTCTACTGTCGAGCGATGGAGTCCATTATAACCTGTCCTTCATTCATGAGAATAGATGCTGCTTCATTAACATATTTCTGATGTCTTTCCACCTTGGCATCATGTTAACACACTTGAATGCTGCAGACTAGCAAACCTTTTCATCACACCTGATGTTAATTAATCGAGCACATTTGATTAGGTGTACAGTATATGGTTGCTAATCAGTGAGACTGGTTAGGAAACAGGGTATGTAGTTTTATTCAAGCCTTTCCTGCATTGTTACTTTGTAAATAATGACAGGCTGATAGATATTATGTTTTGTTGTTTATCTGAGGTTCTGTGAAACTACTATTAAGACCGGGCAAGGACCAGACAGGTTTTTTTTTTTTATTCTTGTTTGCACATAACTGCAGTTTTTCAGGAACTTGTACAGATTACAGTTACAGTATATGTAGTTCCTAAGTTGTTACCCTGGGTTCCCCTGTATTTTAAAGAGGGAATATTGAAGGACAAGGATCCCATCAATAACTAAAAAGTTCCTTTATGTGAAAATTTACTTTAAAATTTGATGTACTCTGATAATGTGAAGTGCTGCCTGCCCAGACCCTGCTATGTCACACCATTTATACAGCTCAACTGTGATCAAAACACAGGAAAATAAGTATGCAGAGGCTAAAGGTAGCTTACAATGATGCAATGAAGGTGCTGCTTTGTGTCCCTAGATGGCATAGTACCAGTCAGTTGTTCCATCTACTATTGAAGCACTCTTAAGACAGTTAATGTTTAGTTTTAGGTGTCGATTGGATAAGTCAGACAACCACATAATAGCCCTCCGATTCACTTCTAAACTGAGTGCAATAGTTTAGATGCCTTTTAATGTGCACAATTTTTCTTTTGGTCTGTTCTATTGCATTATTTATTCTGTATGTTGTGTGTGTGTTGTAGGTTTGTGTTATATCGACTTTTGTAGTTCTGTAACAACAATGCAACAACTGACTCTACAGTTTATTTTCCCTTTAATTCTTTTCATTGACCAATTTATCAACCCAACTCCTAGAAATTGAAAAAAAAAGTGCTGAAAATTTAACCCTGCAGTGAATTGCATTTTCTTATCTATATCCAAACACCTGCAGTCTTTAGCAGACCAGCCATGCAGTTAAATTGAACATATTTTTAAAGTATTTCTGCAGGAGGAGTGAGTGCTACAGCTGACAGCATCCTGCGTGGCAGCTGTGCCAAAAACTCTACTCTGGACATGCGTCAGGGATCCTGTTAACCTGGCAATGGGATGATTTATGCTGTCATTACAGGCTGGTTAAGACCAGCTCTATTCTGGTATGTACCATCAACCTTCATGTGGTAAATATGGCACTTTTCCCCCATTAAGCCTTATTGTTTCCTCTACTTTGTCACCTTGTGGCTACTTGTGCATCTTCTCCAAGTCTAACTTAGGTTTGGTTCTTTCTGGTAGTTTTTTTTTTTTTAACATCTTATGAGAAACATTTGCTAAATTTAAGCAGTCATACAAAAATAAAAAATAAAAACACATTTAATCAGTTCCACTTACCCCTTCTTTGGAAAATGTCTCCAATACACACTGAGACACCCCAGTAAACTGTTTCTGAGTTTGAATCCGAACCTGAAAAGATTAAGAACATCATGTAAAAATGCCGTCTATAATCAAGAGATGAAATCATAGACTCAGGTTACTACTTTACCTTCACAGTGTCCAGAGGATAGCCCACTGCAACTCCACATGCCCCTGTGTTTTCAAGGGAAAAAAGAACATCAAGGACAACACAGAGATAGTGACACTCAAGGTTATGGGGTTTACAGTAACTTTTAGGCAGGTTCAGTATACGCCTTTATTGCTTATGAAAAATATAATCTTAAAAGTATGTCTTTTAGTTTAAAGAAAGGCATCTTTAATACACACCACTGGGCTTTTTTTAAAAATCTGAAAATGCTTTACATGAAAACAACAAACTTTACAGGGGGAAAAGTTCCCCATGAGGAGGTGCTATGAAATAGTTTCATCAATTCAGACTAAACGCGTGCTGGATAAAACGCTGAGTAGTTGGCAGATGCATCATCCATCAATATGTCAGATACCTAAACCCCAATGCATGAGACTGTTTAGTAATTTCTGACTGGATTTAAGTTTTATGTGAGATATCTGTTGTACATAATATCAGGTCAAGCTATATCGTTAGCAAAGAAGCACGCACCTTAAATCGGGCTTAGTCTAATTTCAGCTTTGTTATACAATTATCGCGTCGTACACTCATACAGTAGCAGCTAACTGTTTAGCAACTACCAGCCAACCGCTAAAGTTAAGAGATTGTAGTTGTCCATTACCTCCAACTGATCCAGACACGAAATCAACAATATGCATCCTGTCAAATGATGACTGGCCGACGGATGCTTGTCAGATGTGGACCCATTCTTTCCCTCGCTCAGTAACCTTGAGTGTGTTGTTACATGACGTGCCGCAGCAGAGTGTTATAGAATTAGCCGAACGGCTACGACAAGGGTACGACTTCACCCGAACATTGCCGAAAGGTACACGGTTTATTTCTCTTGAAATAAAACGAGGGGATTGTTCAGATTATAGAGATAATTCTGTTGTTCCTAAATAACAATAATTATTCTTCTCATAAATGCTACCAATAAACTTATCAAATACAATCAGTTGTAAATATATCCATACACGTGCATAACTTTACAGACACTCCCTTGAAACCAAATTCAAAACATCACGCGGCCGTTCTCACATTTCGACATTTGGGGGCCAATGAAGGACGAGTATTGCGCCACGAGCGGGGTGTCGGCGTTTTCTCTGCACTCTGATTGGATAGAAACTCTACACGCGAGACCGGTGAAACTAGAGCCGCCCTTTTGTATTTGCTTCCTGTGACGCACGCGAGTTCGCTATCCCCACAAACCTCCATAACGGAGAAGATGCCCGTATTCGCTGTAAGCATTGCAGCAGCTCATACGGAGAGCGTTTAGGCCAGCAGGAGCTTTCTATCAGAATAAACGAAGAAAAAGACGAATAACCGGTTAGAAAAAATATATTTATCAGCATTTGTTATCATAGAGCATTCAGAACTAGTTAGCCAGTGCTGCTAGCTAATGTTAACGCTAACTGACAGTGTCAGCTAGCATAAAGCCATTAGCTAGATTAAATAGCCTGGAGCATTTACTGTCAGGTTTCCGGCGAAGTTACTGCTGTTTGATAAAGAGCGTTTTTTTTAAAGAGTCGTTGAGTCTATTCTGTTAGGATTAGGTAATAACAACTCCCTCATCACATTGAAGAGCGGTGATGGACTTCATTGCTGGATGCATCGGAGGTAAGTTCCGCTATCATCTACTGCTGTCATTATATAACTACACCTGCCAGTTTCACAGCTTTGAGACAACCGCTTTAACAATAGTGCAATTACCGTATTAAGTCTCTTTCTAAATAATGAAGGTTTTAAAATGATGATTACCTTAAACTGCCTCATCGAAAAAGTATCTCTTCGGAGTAAATTTAATCTTTTGGAATATATCTCTATGTAAATTACTTTTTGACCAAACAACTGACAGCTTAGTTTTTGTAACTTATTTCATAGCATATTTAATTCATGTCAAATATATTTATATAACCTGGTTTTATGGAAGTGACTCATAGTCACAGAACAATTTATGTAGGCAGGAGTAGTCTGTTCTGCAGCTGAATGCTAATTTTTAGGTGCCTCAACCCTTTATTTACTTGTGCCATGTGTTTTTTTCTGCTAAGGAATGAAAACATTGCCACAAGTGAGTCCCAAGAATTACACAGGGATGGTTTGGATGTTTGAAGTTACCACACACAGGGCAGCATGGACCAGTTACACACCCCACAGACCAATCCCATGCTCTTTATTTACAACAACATATGGCATAGACCATGTGGGTTATCTAAATTCAGGGAAGCAGACTGTCAGATTTTCAAATGATAGTGTTTAGCTCAAAGCATGTTTTGTTTATTTTTTAGTGACTGTAAGTCCATATCCTTAGAAATAAAACAGTGAGGGAAAACACTATAAAAGGTTTCTTCTTCAGACTGATACGATGATGCAACATCCTCCTCTACTTGCCTCTGGTTCTCAGATCACAAGCGAATTGAGGTCAATGACCGCTTGTCACTGAGTCAAACTCACCCGCTTGTGTTCTTTTCCCGGCTTACAGTGGGGGCTTTCCTCTGATAGGCTCTTCTGTTTATTTACAAATGAGTCATGTGATAGAGCAGGTGCTTATGTAGGATTAGTGTGACATGTTTGTTTACTGTGTGAGATGCAAGTGAGCCAGTAATTTACAAGTTCAGTTTATTATTATTATTATGATGCTGGTTTTACATTTCCTCTCATATATTCAAAATGTCAGATTTGACCTGTTAGTGGCAACATGTATTTTTAACAACATTCTATCCTTAATTCACATCTAAAAATCATAAGCTTATTTCTTTAATAAATAAATAAATTCACAATATTAAAATGAGAACTATATTTTTATACACTTATTATGTATACTAAAGGTATACTAGGCATTGCTATATAGAGTGCATGGTAAAGAGTCAGACATATTGGCATTGCTGCCTTACAGTATGAGGTGACATATTTATGGTACTAGAGAGAAGCAAAGAATGCAAAGTTTTTTAAGCACTTCCTCAAGGGCAAGTCTCCTGCATTTGTACATGATGTGCCGTGTCACCCCTCTGAGACCTGCCATAAGACAGCAAACGGTACAAGCTGTGGTTATTGCATAGACAAGTGCTGTAAATGAATGTTAGACTTCTGTTTAATTTTTCCTTCCTTTTATTGTCTCAGCACAACAAACAGGTTTTAAACATCTCTGTAAGATGCTGTAGGAATTAAAGAACTCCAGCTGTGGGGAAATTAATACATATTTTATAATCACAGCTCATCACCACTCACTCACTGAAACAGATTTGGCATATAGATGTATCATAGCTGCTATGTGAACTTCCTGAAAGGGAATTTTCTAAAAGGATAGCAATTAAAATTTGAGTTTTACTCATGCAGTCACATTATTTCACAGCCAGATCTTGCATATTCAAATATAGACTGAGGAGAGAAGTATAAACTGGCAACAAAACACAAGCATGTGCAACACATACCCATGTTGCATAACATTCAGAGGCATGCCAAACAAAGTTTTATCGGGTGTTGATGCCCAGTGAGTTGGCTGTTGAGGAAAGGCAAACTTTTGGAGGGAACAGCAGCATGCTCTAAATTGACACAACAGTAAGATTTCTGGTCGGGTAGGTCCACTTTGATCATTGAGGCTGACTTTAAGTGTTAACTCATTTAAGAGAAGTTTCACTGCCACAGACGTTTTATTTTGCTCTTTTTATTAATGTGTAGGGACTAGAATGTATTTTATTTATTATGTATATGTGGCTGCTTTTAACACGTTGTTGATTAAATACACTACCACTTACGGATTGCTTTATCTTTGGATTTAATGGGAAATTGATCCCAAACGTTTAACTATGTACAAATGTACATTTGTTACTGTAGCTGCTTCTTTCATTGATTTCCTCTGTACAATGACAATAAAGGCTCTATTCTGTTATAAAGTTTTATCAAAACAAAATACAAAATGATCTTTGCTTCTTTTGTCTTAAGGTGCTGCAGGAGTGTTGGTTGGACATCCGTTTGACACAGTGAAGGTAAGCAATGCCAATACTTTTCTGTATAAATCTATGTTCTCTGTATACACAGTTTACAGAAGAAAAAATTACACCCAAAAAAGTGTTACACAAATAAAACTGCTTTATGTTCTTTTAGGGCTGATTTAAAGGATAAATGATTTGTTAATTTTCTTTGTCAAACATGATGTTTAAATTGTTATTGTTTAACTGATCAGTGATATTTATTGTCCCTTCCAGGTCAGACTCCAGGTCCAGAGTATTGATAAGCCTCTTTATCGTGGGACCTTTCACTGCTTCCAGTCTATTATACGGCAAGAGTCGGTATGTAGATTAATAATAATAATAATAATAATAATAATAATAATAATAATAGCTCTCTAGTTCTCCTTTGTAATTTTAAATATTTGACAATAGTTGTTTTTCATTCACTGGGAAAGCTAATCTGAAGCCAGTCTTCAATAATCTGCTAAGAAAGCTTCATAAATCAGACATGTTTCCACTGACTGGTCTGAAGCAAATAAACTTCAAAGTGTTACCAGAAGGTGGCAGTACAAGTCATTTGCTAGTTTTAATTCAGCACTATTATACTGGTTTGAAACTAAACTCAAACAGAAAGAAGTTCTACAAGAGGAAATAAAAAGAGTTCTACTTCAAAAATTACTTTAATCTCTGATCATATCCAGACAATTATATCAGATTTGGGAAAATGTCATTAAGTCACAGAGTTTATTGTATTTGTTGTGAAAGCTCAGTGGGTGGTGGCCCAGAAACAAAGCAGACTGATTTAACTTGCATTTTCAAATGATGAAAACAAATTAATTTGCTTAGGTTTGTTATATTTATTGAGGCAAACATAGTGAACATGGTCCATGTGACATAGTAATGAGCATTTGAAGTTATGTTGCTGAAACAAGAGAGACAGGCAGTTGTAAACATGGTTAGAATGAGATTTATTTTTAATTGTTTTTGTTGATATGAAGTTATTATGAGCTCTTGGTGATGTTTTACCTTGTCATGTCTGTCACAGTTATCAGGTTTATATAAAGGCATTGGGTCTCCCATGATGGGCCTTACGTTCATCAATGCAATAGTGTTTGGGGTCCAGGGAAACACTATGCGGCTGCTGGGACAAGACACTCCTACAAACCAGTTCTTTGCTGGTGCAGCAGCAGGTGCCATCCAGTGTGTCATCTGTTGCCCCATGGAGCTGGCCAAAACCCGCATGCAAATGCAGGGAACCGGAGAGAAGAAGTCTTCTAGGAAGATGTACAAGAGCTCCCTGGACTGTTTGGCACGGATCTACAACCGGGAGGGTCTGTGGGGTGTAAACCGAGGGATGGTCACCACACTCATCCGTGAAACACCAGGCTTCGGAGTGTATTTCTTGTCCTATGATGTGCTGACACGCAGCCTGGGCTGTGAGCCTGACGACCGCTTCATGATCCCCAAGCTGCTGTTTGCCGGGGGCATGGCTGGTATTGCCTCCTGGATCTCCACCTACCCCGTGGATGTGATCAAATCCCGTCTCCAAGCAGACGGCGTTGGCGGAGTGAACCAGTACAGCAGCATCGCTGACTGTGTGCGGCAGAGCATCAGGAGAGAAGGCTACATGGTGTTCACACGAGGCCTCACCTCCACGCTGCTACGAGCCTTCCCTGTAAACGCAGCTACATTCGCTACCGTCACCCTCATCCTCATGTACGCACGGGGGGTGGAGGAAGGACCTAAAGACTGCGAGCTGGCTCAGCCAAGCCACCACACACAGATTCAGCAGCAGACACAGCCTTCCAGCCTGTAACAGCCTGGAGGTCTTATCCTCAACTTGGGCACTTTAAAAACGCATGAAAAGACTAATTCTATCCCGTTTATACCTTCTGACTCAGTTTCACTTAAGACTAACCATTCCTAGTTTTGAGTCCGGATATTCTTTCTTTTTAAGCACATGTTTTTACTTTAATGACAGAAAGAGGGGAAAAAAAGAGTCAAACTTATTTATTTATTGCAGCTATTTAAGTTTCATGTTTGTTTGTGAAGATTCAGATTTGTAAAGACGCTGATGTTACCTCTGCTAAGATGTTTGAAGAAGGTATTTGTGAAAGTTTTTATGGTAGCTTTTATCATTAGAAGTCTTTAATGCAAGACATCAGTTCAGACTGAGCTAGAAACTGGTGGCTTTGCTGGGATGTATGCAGTATAGACACTGGAAAGTCATATCTCTATTACTTATATTCTTGAAATGTGCAATGCATCTCTATATACCACTGACTTGAGTAAGTTTGTTTTTTCTGCCTTATAAACATTACTTTTATTCTGTTGAAGAAAGCTGAGGCACAAGTTTGTACCTGAACTGTATCCTCTGAAGAGTCAAGAGGGAACCAACGTAGCGTGAGATAAGTGTGCACAACTTATCAGTTCGTATGCTATCAAACCAAAAACACTGCAGCTGTAATCTCATCATCATTAAGGCACTTATGGTCTCTGTAGTACATGCCAGTATCCACTGCAGACAAAATCCTCCGCTTGGAAGGGCTCTTCAGAATTGAATGGAAAGTGTGTTAATCAACACTGGTCGTTTTGCTCGTTTGTTTTTGTGTCCTGTTTGGCTGTTTTTGATGTGTTGTGTTTTACCAAACAATGTGAAGATTTATCTTTGTAACTCTGCTGTATTGAAGGTCCAGTCTGCGTGTGAACGCTGTTTGATGCGACACTTGTCTATTTTTCATTTTATACATCTCTATCCATTTTAAAGCTGTACCCGAGGTTCAGGGTCAGGAGGAATTCATGTGAAGGTTTCCTTTAAAAAGTTGTGTAAACAGTGAAAAGCAAGTGGACTGGATACAACACTGATACAGCATTTATTTACTGCCCTTTTCCTTTACTCTAAGGGATCTGTGGTATTTTTAAGATCCTTTGAGGTGTTTTAATACAAGTGGCATGCTTTAAAAAAAAAAAAAACTTCATGTTAAATGAAGATGCATTCCTTCATGACTGCATTGTTGAATGTTTGAAGGCAGCAAAACCCTGCAAAAACTGTTACCTGGTTAGCTCATTGCATGCCATTAATTATGGTTTTTGGTTTAGATACGGTAAAGGGGGGCTGTAACCCACATACTGTACCTCATCTGGACTGGAGCTGTAATCAGACTGCAGTTACTGTACTAGTTCAAAAATGTGGAAGTGTTAACAAATGGGAACTGTTTACTTTCTGTATGTGTCCAATATTATGTGGTTATTGTTTGTATTTAACTTCAGTGCTTTGGTAAAAAGAAAAAAAAAAGCAATTTTTTTTGTGCAACAAGCAAGCTAATGTGTCTGTTCCTCTTGAAGCACTTAACTGTCAGAACGGCAGACGATCTGCTTCCCTGAAGGGCCTGAAGGCTTTTCTTAGATCTGTCTGAAGTTGTAAACTTAATGAATTAATCTGCTGTAATCATTTGTGTATGAAGACTCATGAAGTCGCCCCAGCTGCACTAAAACCTCAAGTATGTTGAATGTAACTCGCTTGTATTTGATATACAGGTGCTTTGGACTCTTGTTTAAATTGTCACTTTTTAAATCTTCAGCACTGCTTAACAGAACTTGAAACAACAGAGCATCATGTAACTGAGCAGTGATGTTACATGAAAGTGGAGAAAAACCTTGGATTATAAATTCCACCTCTTTAATAGTGACTGTTTTCTCTGACTAGGAAATAGATTCCACGAGAAGCGCAGTGATTGCTATTAGAAGCAAGTGTTTGACAGATTGCTGATGTGGTAGATGCAATATGTACAGGTTGTAACTTTAAAAATGTGAGGTTGTTTTGAAGTGCACTATATATGCATAAATGACATATTTTTCATTTTACGGTACTTAAAGAGTGTGATTCCATGAATGTCCGAGTTTGATGACGTATCCAAGAGAATATATCTGCAAAAGAAGACTTATTTTTGTCATTCGGGACCTCTTTGTGTCTAAGGATCTGTATAAATGGACAAATAAAAAAAAAAAAATCACCAGCTCTTTGTGTCTGTTGTCTGGAATTACAGGTGTGTGTAACAGTGCCACAATGTGAAATATTCATCATAAACTTAAAACGTTCTGGTTTTTAGGCATAATTCAAGTCAGCTTCATTCATAGCACCAATACACAATGAAGTAAACTGAACGCACATCACAGCCAACCCAGGATGAGGCATCTTCGTCACCGAGGTGACCATAAACTTGCATGCAACAGGTGAAAACTAAACAATGTTTGGCTGCTGCTACTGAGGATAACAATACCGTCATGTCAAGTGTTCTTCACCTGACCTTCAGCTATTTTTATGATCCTTTTAGTTTTATCTCATCTTCAACCCAACTTTATCTATAGAGCACTTTAACTGGTGATGAAAACAACATAGAAACAAAATATAAAACAGAATAAAGTGTAATGCTCTGTTATTTCAAACCTTGGGATTGATTGATCCTCCAGTGTATTTGTAGCTAGGCAGGAGAACATCAGGTTCATAAACAAAGTTGAACTCTATCAGAAAGTTAACTTGAAGTCACTGAAAAGTGGATGATTGAATATGTTTCCTGGTGCATTACAATGATGAGAGCTATAGATTAAAACGAGATAAAGTAAAGAATAAATGCTGATTTCTGCTGACTGGCTCTGAGATATGAAGATGCAACGCTGAAAGTTGATTGCAGTTTTATCTTTTATTTAGTTATTGGTTTACTTTTGCTGAGACATTGTTCATTAATAAACATTAATGCAAAAGTACCAGTTTGCCAAAGTCATTTTTCAATCTGCAGTGCCTGGACAGATACCTGTAAAATAAATATGAAGTAGATGGAATATAGAAAGTACCATTACAAAAGAAGCACTTATTTTAACTGTAAGACTAAAAGAACTTGAAGAAACTGTAAATGGACTGCCTTTGGATAAATAAAACCACAACTAGTGATTTGATTGGTGGAATTACCTCTTTTCATTTTTGCAGTTTGGTTAATTTCAGAATAAAAATAGCACCCATCAATCAAGTGTGCATAACTAAAGTAATAAGAATGTAAACACTTCTAAAAGAGTACGTAAGATACAGTTAGGCATTAGGCTGACATCATCACCATCACCATTTATCTCATCCATGGACTGGTCCAGTCTGGTACATTAACAATAATGTCTAAAGTGCATTGTCCCTGTAAAATGAACCAATAAATGAATACAATAAGAAAACAATCCTCTAAATTCACGATTAGAACACTTTTTGATCATCTTACAAAAATCCAAAGTCTTAGAAAAAAACTATCTGCTATGGTAACACTGGCATGGGCATCACAATGACAGAATAATGAACTCTAATATTCCCTCTATCGACTGTATGTCACAAATTACTTGAAGAAAAGACAGAAATATCGTCTGTCATTGCTGAAAAAATCCTTCCCAAATAAATTAGAGCTTCATACTTCCTCAAGGTTCTAGCAAATTTGATATTTGGAGCTATGAGCTTTTCAAAGTTTCCCAAGGCTCCATGCAGGTATATTTGGTTCTTCGTGCACGTTTCAGTGAGTTGAGGCCGGAGAATCCCAGATCTACACAGTCTACTGCATACACTCCATCTTGGATGTCAGTGTAAAACCTGCAATTATACTTATTTTTTACCTGGTGACCACATCTGATGTATCGGTCTCAGATGTGCAGCCACACTTTTCACTAATACACACAGAGGAAAATGGCTTTCTAACTGCTGCTTACTGGGGGCCTGGTGTGCATGAGAGGATAAACTGAAGACTTGTTATTTTCTAGCTGCCACAACTAGAAGCCCCCTGTCCTCCATATAATCCTTTTCTTCTTCTTCCTGTTTCATTTGGTGTCTGAAGGTCATCTCACCTAACAGAACAGAAAATAATTCTCCCAGATTTCTGCATCTTTTTAAAGAAAAGCAACCAGTTGTCTTCCAAAAGGACAGGATACAAACCAGTCCTGTTGAAGGTTGCTCAGAGCCTGGCTCAGATTGGATTTATTCATTCTTTATTTCTTTAGAAATAAAAAAAGAAGTGCATTGCAGCAATTTTCTCTCACTTGGGAGGTTTTTTCAATTTTTCCTCCCAACAGCCAAATCCACCTTTCCATTTTTCTTATGGAGGAGTGAGAGAAAAAAAAACTCAGGTGTTTTGTTCTGTTTTCCTCTTCCTTTTAACATTATGTAACAGAAAGTACAACAAACAGAGGATGTTATTTTTGTCCTCTTCGAAGGTCAACTTTATTCTTATTTGATATTATTTCCATGTGATATCGCACTTTAACAGAAATATGAGTATAGGACATACTTTCAAATTGGAGGGGAGGGGGGGGTTATAAAAAACACAAAACAGTACAAAAAAATGACAGAGGAGAGGGCAAGTAAGACAGGGGAGACAGTGTTAATACAGTAAGAATGAGCAGATAATTATATCATGTGCTGTGCATGTCTTCTGATTGTTATTATTAGAAATACTAAAGACTTTTTTTTTTTATCAGTTATGAAATGTGTATGCAGGGAGCTGTAACTGTGGGGAAGGGAAAAAGACAGTTATTTTTTAAATATACAGGGTTTGAAAATTATTTTTGGGATGAATTAATACAGGATACGAAGGGATTCCAGTTTTCTTGAAAGGCGGACATAAACATGTTTTTCCTTTTCTATGTAATCTGACATCAAGTTTATCCAATGGTTGATGTGATGCGCGTTTCTTGATATCCAGTTCTGGAGGACTTCTTTCTTAGTGACAGCTAGAGAAATGAGTAAAGGATTCCTGAATTTGGAGGGGATGGTCAATGTGGAAATATTGGCAAGGAGACAAAGTGACGCTGAACTCCACCATTCTGACTCTGCAGCTCAGAATGGTGGAGTTTCTGTGACTTAACCCTCATAGCTGCCTTAGAAAAAGTTACGTTAAGTTTCTTAGGGCACAGACTGGGCAATGTCAGGTAATGCCCTGTAAATATTATCTAAAAATGAAAAGTTGACATTTTCTTTCATTGTTGTCATCACAGAATTCTGGCCTAACCATCAATAGCAAAAAAAATCAATAAGTTTTAAAATTTTAACCCTTTAAATTCCACTTTGCATACACGATGCTCCGACTTCCAAAACCTGATACATCTTTACTTTTTGTGTTACAGTTTTTTTTCTTTTTTTTAAGTTACGTTAAGCTTCTTGAGGGCACGGACTGGCCAATGGCCTGTAAATATAATCTAAAAATGTTTGAGTTTTTGAAGGACACTGATTTGCCTAAATAACACTGAAGTCTATGGTTTCATCACTAAGATAAAAAGCAGGGTCCCTTTTGAGTAAATGGTCTTATGTCATGGAAAACAGTTCAAACTACATCACTGAAGTGTGGAGCAAGTGTGTGAAGCAAAAAAATGTTATCCTAAAAATTTACTCTGAATTGGCAATTGATTATAGAAAAGTCCTTTTCAATACAAATTGTGGCACGGATTGGCACTAAGGAGAAAATGAGGTGTATTTTTTTTTTAGAGACCTTAGAAAAAGAGATAGACAAGCCATCTTCTGGAATATCATGAGTCAAGCCAAGCTGGACCTGGACCAAGTTTTATGCTATTTGCATTAGTAGGAAAAAAGTAACAACATAAAAGGTCACACCACCCCTTCAGAAAGCTCAGGGAGCTTAGAAGGTTAAATCAGAAAAACGAAAGAAACGGAGGATGTTAAGCATCTCTGTTATATTTAGACAGACTAATATGAAAGCATCAGAGTGACAGTGTCTTTGTATAAAATCAGATGTATTTTTCACGAGAACAGACAGTAGATTTCAGTGAAAACAGGCTTTAAAAGGCTGTGTTGTGTCTGAATCTTTGCTGGCATAAAAGAGGATGACGCTTGTCCTCTGACGTCTGAAAACCAGTAAGGACTTAGTGTGACAGATTAGTGAGGATGTTGCAAATGCAGGAAGTGATGCTTCCACTGAACACAAGTGTAACAACGGTGAACCTCAGTTGTGCTTTTATGCATGAGTGAGATCTGCACACAATGGCCAGAACTTTTAACGCTGTGATCGGGCTGCTGCTGTTCTGTTTAATCAAAGCAGGTACAGTTGGAGACATATAGTCTTAATATGATTTGATCATTTTTAACATTCTGATGGAAATCATTTCTTTTTTTTTCATTTTTTTTTTTTTCAGGAGTAAACGGAGAAGATACTCTGATACCTGTCGGAAGAGGTTATAATATCAGATTTCATCAGGATAAAGCTGCTTGCTTTTATCTGTGGCAATTCAACACACTTGAAAACAATGATTTAATTGCTATAGTCGCCAATGGGAAGATCCAGACTTCTACATGGAATAATGATGACTCAAATTGGACTTTGCAAATCAAAGACCTCACAGAAGATGATGTAGGAAACCATCGCTGCAGTCAGAGTACAGGTGTCCTCTCTTCTTACAGTGAAAAATAACTGGGGTGATAATAAGAAAGCTGTAAAAGGGGGGGGGAAATCGATGCTATGATTTTCATTTCTTCCTTTCAGCATCCACAGCTGCCAGCAAGCGAATCCTTGTGCCTGGTAAGACGTCGATGCTGCAGTGTGTTCTCCTCACAAACAGCCAGAGATCAGCCAGCACACAAGAGATCAGCCTGATGTGGGCGGATGGAGACGGTGCACAGATACCTGAAGACATACAGATACACCAGACATCCTCTTATGATGTCACCCTGATATTAGACCCTCAAAGTTCGGTTAATAAGGAGTTTAGGTGCCAGGTGACCGTGGATGGCCAAGTCCAGACTTCAGCGGACGTGTGGGTTGGATTTCCAGGTCTGGAGGTTGATGTTGACCAGTCTGCTGTCTGGAAACTGAAAAAAAAGAATCAATCATAACAATTCTTGTTTCTTTTTTAATGCACAAAGGAAGAGGACGAGGCATTATAGAGCCAGAAACTAAAGGTCAAGGTACAGTACAGTATTGCTTTTCACAAGTGGAAACTAAGACTTGAGCTGCATTTGAAAAATATCCACCTTACTAACAATATTTGACCTGTTTCAGTCCAGTCTGCTGGTTTATTAAAGGAACACATTCCCTTTTAAATTAGTCACAGATTAAGAGAATAGGTTTCTGCCATTATCAATATAACTTCCCCATATTCACTGACTAGAATTTCCTGTTTTCAGGTCACGGCTGGGACGTAGCTGGGGCTGCTGTGGGAGTTGTGGGATGTGTGGTGTTGACAGCTCTGATTGCAGCATTTGCTGTAAACAGAAAAAGAGCGGGTATGTTCTTCTAAACTTCCCTTAGGTTACACACAGGTTCTTTTGAAATGACCCCTATGGAGAAATGCAACATGGGCATCACATACGAAGCCTGTGCATGTGCACGTCACCTTGCACAACTGTAGTTTGTGGTCTTTAAGGTGCTCATTTACTGTGTTAACTGTTCACCACACGGTGGAAATTGTTTTGCAAATAAATCCTTATGCAACCTGGCTACACTCTTAAAGGAAAAAAAAGCTTGTGAAATCTGTACCAGTCTGAAAAGGAATGAACATTTTGCTGCATTTAGTTATTTGACTCTTTGTTTCAGACCGCCAGCTGCCGGATGAGTCATGTAACACAATCAGTTCCAATAATGTAAGTCTCAGAAGAACAAATGAAGCAGAAAAATTTCATCTGAGTGGCTTTTGATCAAATTGAGCACTAATGTGAGTATATATCTGTGCAGGTTATGAATACAGATGACGTGGTCTATGCTGAGATCGTTCTCCCTGTTGGCTCTGACGCAGTTTGGGTCCAGGAGTGTGAGGCCACAGAATATGCATGTATCAGATATGAATAATGTAAATTACATGCTTTTGCAGTATGCAAGTGCAAGTGCTACCTCTATGTGATGAATACTGAGAAATGTGTGGGGAGGTTGACAGTTAAAGTCCGAAAACTGCTTAAAAGGTATTTTGCTCCTGGTATTTTGTTTAAGGCACAAAGATTTGCAGGGATAAGATGATAAGAACATTTTTTTCTGACACTACAACTGATAAATCTGTGTGCTTTTATGTGTCCTTTGAATCATCTAATTCCTGTGTTCATTATTTTTTTCTTTTTAAATAAATTAACTTATATGAAACCTTTAAGTTGCTATTGAAAGAAAGAATATGTGAAAAAATTGATGCTGGCAGCCAAATAAAGGTTCACTTCCTCATTGGTGGTTGGTTTGGAGTTTGATTCAATAGGTTTGAGTCATAAGGATTTCTTCCCTTCACTATTTGGTTGCATCTACAATAAAATTTATATGAGCTTGTGTCCCATAATATTCTCTCTGCAATGATGACAGAAACAGGACAGACTTATTTTAAAAAGGAACATACATATCTTGCAAGATATGTAAAAAGGATGTCATCAGGCACATATCAAAGGAGAATATGTTTACTGAATGGAAACATACGTCTTTTAAAGTGGAAGCTTGTGTTTGTTATTTTCAGTGCATCATCTGATAGCGCATCGACAGTAAGGATGCGTCCCTTGTAATGAATTCAGCCCACCAGTAAGTAAACAGATATGGAAACCTGATCTAGTAATCTAGACACCTGTATTCGTAAATCATGCAACCCACTGAAATCTGTTTTATAAGGGAGTTGCAATCCAGGTGGAGGAACTTCACAGCGATTAAAAGTAAAATAGCTGCACGACAACCTTCCCAAAACAACACTGGATACACTAAATAAAAAACAAACAGTAGTTTTAGTGGTGGATTTTTAGGTTTTTCTCAGCAATATTTCCTGCAGGTGATGAAGCACAAAACTTTAATTTGGCTGTAATGTGCAGCTGAATACAGCATTTGTCTTGTGCACAAAAAAGGGAAAAAAAATCGGCTAGTGCAAACATGCTTAATCAAACTTAACACATGGAGCACCCTGCAAACTTCCATTCTCATCTCACTTTATTTCCTCTTGCTTACACACCTGCATTCACAAACACACACACACGCACACACACAGCAGGTAAGAGACTGCCGGAGCCGGTCCCAGTGTTGCCCTATTTGCATTTTAAATGCTTACAGCAAGCCCTCTACTGTGTTCACAGTGCAGTGCAGCACAGCTAATCTACACACCTAAGATGTGTGACTGGGTATAGACAAGAGTCTGCGGGGGTTGAGGAGAGGGTGAAGACACAAACATTTGACAAGAAAGGGTGAGGGGAATACAGTCAACTGAAAAGTTAAGAGTCCTCAGTGTGTACTAAAAGGTGAAGGTTAGGTACTGAATACCATTACTTGGATTTACATTCAGAACATGTTAATGTACAGTTAAAAGGCATCCAAGTGAAGATGATGGCAAACTGAAATATGAGACAGAAGCTCACCAGCATGCAGCTACGCTTCACTGATGCAACTTTAAGAAACTCTTTACAAATTTTACAGCAAGTTTGAGGTATGGTACTTTGCACGAGCCACGAGGGACCACCCATTTCATCACATTTTGTCAGAAAATAGGAAAAATGTTGCAGCAGTTTATTGAAATTAACGCAAACCTGAATGAAAACACACAATTAGGTAGTTTCACTCAAAGCTTTTAGAAGTATATTTCAAAGTTCTTCTTTAGATGTTGTTGCATTTTGTTCTGTTCTCTGTCAAGATGATCCCACAGCTTCAATAATGTTGACATCTGAGCTCCGGGAAGGAGACATCACTTCATAAGACTCGTCACTGATTTTCAGTCCAGTTCTTATGTTATTTGGCAGTATTCCACCATTTTTTTTTCCTGTTTCCATTTTTTAAGAACGGCTCCTTGATAGCCACTGTTCCATGGACGCCATTACTGAGGAGGCTTTACCGAACGGTAGATGGATCTAGTGAAGCACCAAATGCATCTCTTAGGTCAAGGCACAAAATTGGACTGGAAACAAATAGAAAAGCAGCCGATGTCCAAAGAAAAACTTTGAAAGACCTTAAGAAACCACGGGAACCAATGCTCAAGACAACTTTTAAAGATTACCATATCTATTTATTTAAAACAGAACATAAAGGAATCAACGGTGGGTCAAGACTTTTGCACAATTTGATAAATCTAAATAAAAATTATGTCAACGGACAAACAAAGGAAGTAAATCTGATCACATCCCAACACATAATGCCGCACTTTCTATCAAGTGTGTCTTTAAGTAGTGTCTTTATCAGAAAGCTATTCATTTAAACCCCCCACCCCCCCACCCACCCACACACAGACACACACACACTGTCCAAATAGCTGATAAGATTTAGGCCAAAGCCTTGAACCCCAGTGAACTCAGGCACCAGCTTGTCTGCTGAGGAATCCGAGAGGACCAATCAGTGGGGGCCAAATGTTCCTGTCCCCAAGTGTGTAAATGTGTGTGTCATCATGAGGTGTAGAGTTGGGGTCTACAGTAGGTTTGTGGGGGGTTGGGGGTCAGTCGCTGGGATTGTTGTGCGTGTGTGGAACAAAAGGCCTTGATTACTGAAATCCTGCAAAAGGCAGGAGAGGAGGTGTTAAAAGTGATTCAGTGGAGAAAGAATCTGAGCAGGAGCTCAGGGGCCTTCCTCTAGTCTCATAAAACTCATGTCCACACCCTGTCTACACATTTACTCTAATCAACAAACTGCTTAGACCAGGAATGGAGACTGGGGACTAAATTAAGATACTTTAGAGTTTTTGGAAGAGTATGAATGATTTATTTCCCCTCATCTTCTTCTTTTTTTAAAAAAAAAAAAAAATCTAAACCTTAAGTTGTAACGAGAAAACATTAATAAAGTACAAGAAACAAATAAAACAAACAAGCTTTTCAGTATTAAGTACACATGAAAATGGATAATGTGGACCAGGATCCAATCCACTTTAACTATAAAGCACATTTTATATCAGGAAAAATCTCCAAAGTGCCACACATTAAAAACAAACAAACAAACAAACCCTCAGCAATAATGACAAATTTAATAAAATAAAACAATACATAAAATGAATTAAATCAATTAATTAAAAAAAGCAGATAAAATAAATGTAGACTTGACAAATAACCTTGGAAGTGAACGGTGGACATCTGGATTTGGCTTTGACAAAGAAGAGCAAAAACGTGTTGATAAAACCTAAAAAGCACCGATACCTGCCGCCTCCTCCTCCTCCTCCTCCTCCTCCTCTTCTTTTGCGGCCTCTGACACTTTGGCTTTTGTTAACACTTCACATTGAAATTGACCCTGGCTCGACGCGATGAAGATGATGATGAGGAGGAGGCAGAGGGAGGTGTTTCACAGTGCGGGGGAGAAAAAAAAAAAGCGGATCGGCGATTGACAATTTCCTGATGGGAGGTGCCGCTTATCATTCCCCCAAATCTCCTCCTCAGGTCACGACTCTGGAGCCGCGCGCTCGCCATGGACTGAAACTGTGGGAAATCGTGACTTGAACGGTGAAACCCTCCGCTGCGACTGCGTGACTTACTTTGAAGCTCATGTTAGTCTCCGGACGCCCGGGTAAGTGTTTAATTAACAGCTCCAATTTCTGGTTTCAGCGCCGTGAAGGACGCGGAGTTCATTTGATCGAGACCGGCGTTGTATGTTCTCTTTAAAAAAAGTAGGCCTGATTATTCCAGACATGACCACACGTGATCTGAATTAGTTTCACTGTAAAGCTCCAAGTGGGACACCAACAGTGCATTTAGTGCTGTGGCAACAAGGCATGACAGAAATGTAATCTTTGAAGCATGAAATATGCAAGAATCAACTGCTTTCTCTGCTTCTGCCCCCCCCCCTTCAGGTCTCATGAGGCCAGCAGGGATGATTACAAGGACTGAGGCTGTTCTGACTTTCCTGCGAGAGCTCCAGGAGGCCACAGAGACTTCAGGCCTGGATGCTGTGACTGCAGTGGCCCGGGAGGTTGAGCAGGTTCTCGCTCCGTTCCAGCTCCCCAAAACCCCCTGTCAGGATCTCCTGAGATGGGCGGGTGTGGACGACACAGCTCGTGGTTTATACCCGGCTGATGCACCCGGGGGTCTCCTGCCGCTGAAGTGTAACGGAGAAGGCAACTTGCTGTTTGATGCTGTGAGCATGCTGCTTGTGGGCAACACTGGACTGAGCTTGGAGCTACAGGTTAGAAGAATGTGTTACACAGGACTTGAAGTTAAAACTGCTTTGCTGTTGATTTGTTTTATTTCACTATTTAATGGTAATTTTGTTGTTTTTGCCCCTTGCAGGTACGAACCGTAGTGGAAATGGTGCTGTGGAAAAGATACTACTTATCAGGAATGATAGATTCTAAAATGATGCTCCAGGCCGTTCGCTTTAGTTTATGTGCAGACGAGTCTGAAGACATGCTCAACCTGCCTGTGACAGTCTTGGAGGCCATCTTTGATGCGGACGTGAAGGCTTCCTGCTTCCCCGGCTCCTACGCTAACATGTGGCATCTGTACGCCCTGTCTTCAGTTCTTCAGTTCAACATATACTCCATCTACCCCATGTTCAACCTCAAGATCAGACCCTATTTCAACCGACTCATACGCCCCAGGAAGTGGCCTGAAGATTCGGAGCCGCAAACCATCCACATAATGTGGTCCGGCGAGCTGCTGTCTGAGTCGTTCAGGCCAAATTATTTTGTCGCGCTCCTGCAGACGAGTGCACAGATGTTTGGAAGCCCTGACAGTGAGCCGAGTGTGTTGCAGCTGAACCAGGAGGCGCAGCTCTCTTACCCGAGCTTGAAGGACAAGTACAACATCACCAAGAGGACCTTCTACCGATGGAAGCGGCAGACGCAGGAGCACTGCAAAAAGTCTGCAGCCAGATATGAGGCCAAGTATTTCCTACAGGCTTGCTACTTGGAGGGCAAGCTAATTCCTTTGCACCAGTTTAAAGAGTTTTTCCCAGAAATCTCCAGGTCGTCGTACTATAACTGGAAGCATGAGCTGCTGAAATCTGGGGGAAACTTCTCCACCTCATCTTCAACCGGAGAGATCAGTCCTGGAGAGAGCACGGAGCAGGAAGTTTGGTCGTCGCCTGAAGCAAAGCAGGACGAGTCGGACCACCACGACAGCGTGGCGAGCATGTTCGGCCTCAGCCTGGGCAGGTTGGATGTGGAGCGGGCTCAGAGTGTTGCGCACATGCAGGAAGCAAAGCGCTGTCTGCAGCAATGCATAGCCATGAACACCTCCTTCCCCTTCAGGATCTTCAAGAGGAATTTTCCAGGGATTTCTAGATCGACCTACTACAACTGGAGGAGAGAAGCCATGTTCGTTGCTAGGGGCTACAAAGGCAATCTCGGCAGCAGTGAGGACAGCTCTGATGCTGACAAGAGTGAAAGCCCAAAAAGTCAGTCAGTGCTGTCCGGCGTTACACCAGCCTTCGCGCCCAGGCCCAGGATCTGCAGGCGAAAACACAAAAGTTTCAGGATGGCGTATATGAGTAAAAAGCAGCTCAGAGAAGCTGCCAAGATGCACGTCCAGAAGTCCAGATGGTCCTTGACGAAGTTCAAACTCAAGTTCCCATCCATGTCGTCTTGTCTTTATTGGCTGTGGCGAAGCAGCCAGAACCACAAGATGAAGAAGAAGAAGATCATCAACCAGAGTGTCAAAGTCCCAGAGAGTCTGGAAAGCACAGGCGCAGAAAACCTGACGATGGGGGGTCAGAATGAGCTCCCATTCCTCAGTCTCCCTAAATACCTGGAAAGTTCCAGCATGCCCTCTTTTGATGCCCCACATTCAAAGCACACATTTCCCAGAGCGGCACCCACAGAGAATCAGGTGTTTGCCATGGATGTCATCGCTTTGGCCAACTTCAAGGCCAAGGCCAAGCTCTTCCTGCAGCAACGCTTCGAAGAGAAATCCTTCCCCACGTTCAAAGAATTCCGGTCTTATTTCCCGTTCACCGCGCGCTCCACATACTACATGTGGAAGCGAGCTTTGCATCATGGGGTGTCGCTGGTTCATGGATAAACGTGCAGAGCTGCAAATCTCACTGAAAAGCTAAATGAGAGCAATGCTGTGGGAGTTGCCCACCCCAAAACCTCCCCTCCATGCTTCTGAGTTTGGTAAACTGCCTCCTTGTTAACTTTGTGTGCTGAAAGATTAAGATTAAGAACGTTGGTTTAGCATCTAAATGCGGTGTGTCCTTCCTCTTCCCCACCACCTCAGATCCGTCCTCCCTCCTGGACATTTGCACGTGTGTGAAAAGAGACTACACTGTGGGTCTTTTTAAACCCTGCATGTTGCCCTGCAGGCAAAAGGCAGTTCAAAGCTGCTGTTTTGTGCCATTTTGTTTGAAGCCATTTCTTCTTCATTCTTTTTAATCAATTCTTCTTTTTCATGGGGCCTTTAATTTTTTGTTTGTGATTGTAAAAGCATAAACATCTGCTTTCTGTTGTGTGTAATAACTGTCTTGGGAGATCTGTAGTAGTTTAAAGATGTTGTTTTGTTTTTTTTTTTTCTTTCATTATTATTTCTTTCAATATAACAAACAGCCTGCGTTAGTTTTCACAGATTTTTTTTTTTTTTTTTTTTTTTTTTGCGCAAGCATCTTCATTAAACACAGTTCCAGTCCTGTTTTTTTATTTCTTTGTGTAACTCTGGGATTCACATGCCGTGCACTGAAATTTTAGGTGGTTATAGAAACATTTTGGCATTTTAAAATGCCCTTTCTTTCTGGAAACACGATAAAACTCTGAGTTTTGTCACTAAATTTGCACTGAAATGGTTCCCATTATACTGTTGAATGTATTTTTTTAGCTGTTATGCACAGTTTGATTTAATTGTTGACTAGTTTTTTTTTTCTATTAAGGAGATTTTGATTCGTTTGCATTTCAAAACTACCTATTTCCCTAAAATATTGGGGAAGATGAGCCTTTCTGAGCCACTTTGGTGTACTGTTCTCCACCTGCACACGTTTGTTTTGCAGACCTGCCAGTGTAATAATTAGATTACATTTCTTTACTCCATATATTTATTTTTTGTATTCACATATGAAAAATGATTAACTTTGGCATTTATGTTCTCAGTTCAATAAAATCTGTTCCTGTTTACATGATATCAATAAAATAACTGCTACATCAATGCTGGATTTTATGTTTTTAGTCATTTTTTTACTCATCTTACAGGTTGTTGCTGCAATTTAGCTGCCTTGTATGCTCAAGAGAACCTGGGCAATTTTATGTTACATAGTCTCCAAAAGAAGTTAAAAACATTTAATTTTTCCTTTTGTTCAGCCTCTTGTAAGTAGATGTAATCTTCTGCTCCATCTGCTGTGTATAAATTAAAGCATTTTGTGGGATCAAAGCATGAAATTGCTCATTTTAGCAACCAAGAGCTAAACTATTAATCTAGAGACATGAAAAGCCCGACCAGGTATGCAGATCATCAGACCACAAGCAGGTTAAAAGGAGCCAGTGGTGAAAGAATAGCAGCAAGCTTTTAGAGTGGTTTAGTGGTTTTCGCTCGCTACCTCTCCTCCGTTCGGCTATTGTGCTTATGCTAATGATCAACAGTACAGAGCAAGGGGGAAGGGGTTAATTGTATGTATGCATGGGGATAGAGGTGTTTGAGATAAGGCCAAGAACATCCAAGAGTTTTTGGGGGAGGGATGGAGGCAGAGAGGAGGAAGGGGTAGGAATCTGTAACCCCCCCCCCCCTTTTTATTTAAACAGTCTGTTGAAACCATTACATCAAATGATTTTTTTCTATGGTAACCTGCACAGAAAATGATGCAGGGAAACCAAACTGGGCACATCAACTCTGGTTTACGTTATTCTCGCTCTTTCAGTCGTTCTTGTTTAACAGAAATATTCAAATTATGACTAATATGCAGTTTCCAAATTTAATCATGAGATGTCTTTTGTTTTGATCTCGCTGTGGGTGTTTGTTTACCCAGCATCCCTTCCTGCCATCTCTCTGCTGTCTGTAGAAAAGGAAGGAAGCAGATCCTTACACTGAAAAGATAAAGCGGTATAAATAAAGTAGAAGTTTTCAATCCAGTCTGATCAAATGACCACAAATGTCTCATTTTAGCTGAACTTTGTTCTTGGTGCTGAAAACAGCGTCTGACTCCTCTCTGGCTGAAGCTGATGATGATGCTCATTACTTTGATAAACACAAATCTTTGAAAAGTTTATCAGTGTTCATCAATGTCATAGAATCTCAGAGGTAATCGGCCCTGGCACAGGAAAATATTTGATGAAGTTTTAGTCTGGTTCTTTGCCCGTGGGCCTGTTTGCCATCTCCATCTTCATTACTGCATGATGGAGGAAAATCTCACTGGCGCTGAGCTACCCTACACTGTTTATCTCAAAAATAGCATGGAAATAATGAGGGTTGGCAGGTGGGAGCTGAAGTCTTCAAGGATTAGCATACTGCGGTTGCTTCAAAAAGTCAGAGCGATAAAGACGAGAGGCATCTCAAGGATGCCAATTTTCCTCTGTAAACAAAACAGACCTGTGAGACTCTTACGGCTTTCAGTTTGCTGCCAATTACTTTCTTAAAGGAGCGGTGGTATGAAGTGGAAAGATGTGGCTGAGAAGTTGCTAAAGAGAAGAAGAGGAGAGGTGGACAAACAGAAGAAGCTCAGACAACATTATGGCATTTTAAATAAGTCACATTAAGCAGGGCAGGGCTTTAACAGCAAAGGAAAAAACACGGAGGGAATTAGTTTGTCCACTAGGTGGCAGTAGTTTCCTTTATAAGGCCATTTCTATGGGTAGAGACGTTTGAATAGACACACACACACTTTGGTTTGGACACAAAATCAATATGTTACTACACAGCTCAGAGTGCTCAGTGCAGATTTCTTTTCTGATAAGTCCATTAATAAACATAATCCCACATTGCAGTCAGGTAATGCAAAAAGCAGACAATGTCTGGGAAACACACTACTGCCAGATTAAGCAGTGCAGGAAGAAAGAAAGAAGTCGGGGAGCTGAGTTTATTTTATGTCTGAATACACAGTCGGTTATTTTTATTTCCATATCACTTGCACGCATTCCTCCAGAAGTAAATCAATCAGTGTAGCACTTTTGCTTCAAATGTTAAAGACGTTACACAAAGATGATTAAGGACCAAAACAGCATCCAGGAGAAAGATTCTCAAGCTCTGTATAACCCTGCTAGGTGCTGTTTTCATCCAACGAAGAAAGAGAGGCATCGGTTTTCAGGTCTGTGCTAATGATGACTTGTTTCAAGTTATTTCAAGCTTTGCTGAAATCAGGTTTATGTAAATGTGCAACACTTTGGGTAATGAAATATATTTATAAACAGGCTGAGTTTGGTCATCATTTTTCTAAGCTTATTTCTGATTCAAAAACATGCCCAAAACAATTCACACACGAGGAACGAGCGAGTTGGTCATCAAAAGCCGCAGTGCTGTAGGTTTTGAATGTTTTCCTGCAGTATCAGATTAGTAGGTCATCAGAATTTGACAACAAGCTGTTGAGAAGGACCGTCGTGTCATTTAAAACTCAAGGACTGGAGCTGCCCATCTCTGGCTAACTCCCACTTAAACAACACTTTCTTTAGTCATATGCAAAAGTCTTAAGACACTTATTTTATTTATGTTGGCAGAAAAACAGGAAATAAGTGCAGCGACTCAGAAACCTGAAAACAAAAATGGAAATACAGCATGGAAGGCTAAAAGCTTTAGAGTCAATACTTGCCATGAGCAGCTTTGTTCTTCAACAACCTGAACCGTCTTCATCATTTCTTTCTTCATTATCAAGAATTGATCTCCTGGCTTCTTGAATGACTTCACGAAGCTCTTCTTTGGAGGTGGCTACCTTTGGCCCCATTTATCAAGATGATCCCAGACTGATTCAACAATGCTGAGTTCCGGACTCATCCCTCCTTCAGACCTGTTGCCTCGGATTTTCTGACCAAAGTCTTGCGTCATTTGGGATACTTCAGTTTTTCCTGCTTCCCTTACAAACCACTTCTTGACAGCCACCCTTCCATGGGGACCATTTCTGGTGAAGGTTCAGTAAACAACAGATGGATCAGCTGAAGGGTTAGATGTGTCTATGATTTCCTGTTCGTTTTTTGCTGGTATTTATTGTTTTAGTATTTCTCATCCTTGTCAGACAGTATTTATCCACTGGAGTATTGTAGGCCTGCTGTCTCACATGTCTTTTGTCCTCCACTTATCCAGCTTCACAAAGGCACACTGCACATTATAGTGGGATATGCAGATTTTTGAACAATTAACTTCTTGGGAATGACTTTATAGGTGCAAAAGTACTATTTGATGTCCAACAAACTGTTTTATCTTTGATATTTATTGTAGTATAAGCTAAATAAATGTGAGCAAAGGACGTGTCTTTGGGACAAAGGAAAAAAAAAACACCCTGAAGATAGAATTTAATGTTGGAGCCACTGCTGTAGACTCAAACAAAAGTAAGGCACAGGGCACAAGTAAACTCAGCAGCCGCTTGGGACCCCCATGCCACCAGGGGGCCCCACCAAGTCTGCTTACGATGTTGAAATCTTGATTAAAATGTACAAACAAAAAACAAACAAACAAACAAACAAATAAAAACCACATATGTACAATTGAATTGTTTAAATAAAATGATAATACATTAAAAAAAAACCTTGATTTTACACTATTTTATGAGAGTTTAACTGGTATTATATGCATATAATACCAGTTAAACCAACTCCTTCTGCCTCCATTTAAGGTGCATGTGCAGTTGTTTGCGTAGGGAAACATTCCAGAATCTTGGACAGGTTGGCTACAGTTTTAGCCTATTTTGAAGAGAAAGACTGCATGTTTTGCCACCTCTTTTCCAGATTTAAAACGAAATGACTTTACTCTCATGTGTCTTCTGTTATCTGCTGATGTTTTCCATTAATTTCAATTGCAAAGTCAGTGTGCCACATGCATACATTGCACTGCAGATTAAAAATCCAAATTAATCCTGAACCATTTTTCATATTTTGAAAGAGTGACTCCATTATGATGTAAGCCAAATACAAATAATGCAAATGAATGGGTGTATGAAATAATCAAGCACGAGAAAATGTGAGGCTCTAATGGTCAGGGTGGCCTCAAATCACATTCGGCTGCCATAAAGACTCAGGTGAAGGTGAACTTGTTTATAGTTCCATATGTCCTGTGTTTTATTTAGTTTTTTTTTGTGCCACTCAGGTTTCAAAGATCACATGAGCCAATGCTGCGTTCCATTTACCTCGGAACTGGGGGGTGACATCACACCTGACCAACTTGCGTTCCAGTTCACAGGTCAGAAAACCAGTTAGCAGCCTAGCCAAACAACGTGTTTGCAAAGGCTATTGTTATTAGCCATTGTTAGCACAGCTGGCGTTGCAGTTCACATATACCACATGAAAAATGTGAATTAAACTACAGCAGCTTCCTCCTACATCTATATAAACCAATACTACGTGTATGACTTATTTAAAGGTAGAGTCCGAAGTCCCTCCAGTGTTTCTGTTTGCAAACAACAGCATTCAAACTTAGCGCTCCTCCCTCTCAGGCTAATGGCCGCCTCTTTCTAGCTAGCCTAGTCAGCTTCAAGCTTCTCCTTCAGATGTCAGAAGCGGGTACAAGCCAAACTATCATTAACCCTGGTTTTCCAAAGTGCATTATCTGCTCTTACCTTTTCTTCGGTGCATCCACGGTGTTTCCTTTCTTTCTTTTTTTTTTTCCTTCGAGAGTTCGAGTGACTGGTGTCTGCTCCAATCATGAACTTATTTCCACACAGCGTCATGCTCTTAGCTCTGTCATTGGCTGCCGATATAAACAGAAATCTCCACCCAGAAACGTCCCGACCAGACCAAAACAATACAAAAGAGCGAATTACAGGCAGGGGGAGAGAGAGTTGCGTTCAAACGCACCACAGCACGGGAGTAGAGGCCCAAAGGCGGGTTTTGAGACGGATTTCACTTCCTCAAGTCTAACGTTTATTTTTTACGGGGGGAACTTCGGACTATAGGTAATGCAACGTAATATTAGTTAGAAGTGTAAATAAATGTAACATTACAGGAGTTTCTAAAACTGTTACACTGGGCGCGGCCATCTTTAAATCTGAACTCAGAGCTGAGAGGATTGTCTGACTTTCCGAGTGGGAACTCTGACTTCGGGGGGCCATTCCAGTTGAAACTTCCTACTTGGAACTGTGAATTTCCGACTTCCGAGTTCAAATGGAAAGCAACATAGGACTCCCAGTTGTTTTTTGTTGTGTTTCATTCCCAGAAAGGCTCCATCATTAGAAATAATGTCTGTATTTCCCACTTGGTACAGCTTAAGATGATTCAGCATGATGTGAAACCAAGAACACATGTGCACTTTAAGAAAATGAAAATAAGAACATGCATCTTATTTGAATTCATGGTGAAGAAACCCAAAAGATTCTTCTGAAATCAAACACCGGTACCTTTCTGCATCGAACTTAGAAATGAGGCTGATGTGAATTCCTTTATGTGAAGGTGTATGTGAAATTTTGATTTCAGCCGGGGAGACATGAAGCGTTTTGTGAAATTTCCATGAGTAATGTGCCATTTTCATCCTTAATTATGCATGATGTTGTTCCTGAGCATGCTCACATCCTGAGGGCACGGAGAGCAGGAATTTGTTAATGCATACCCGAGGAGGAAAACATTAGTTAATTCAGTATGAATATTGTTTACATTGTGCTGCTTCATATGGTGGTTATAATTAATCCCCCCTAACATTTGTCATTGTTACTTCAGGGCAGCTGTTGCTTTCAGCTCCTCCATTTTCATTTCTAAACAAATACACCAGAGCTACTGATCAGAGACTTGGAGTCAGGTTAATCAATGAGTGGCTCACTCTCTCTTTGACAATTGTTTCACTCTTTGTTTGTAATAAATCAATCTCTGGAATGCTTTTTTTTTTCTTTTTGCTGATGAACACACAGAGAGAAACATGAAAAATTTAGTCCGGTTTTCTAATGAACATGATGTTGAATGCAGAAAGCTACAGTCACTGCAACTCTGATTCCACTTTCTGCTATAGAACTCGGTCTGAAATGAGACTGAAGGTCTGTGCTCATGTAATCCTTTGTGTTTGCTTTGAGGGTGTCTACCACCTGTTCAATTTTGACTCAACATAAGCTGATAAAAGTAAGACTCTTGATCCCTCAATGCAACTTCCAACACCAAGTTCAATAGAGTCAGATCTGAAGAGGATGGAAGGAAATGTTTGTCATCCACCTCTGCATTCAGACATTCATGTCAGGTTTTACCACAGGTGCTTCTTTAAGGGAAAAACAGTTGGACCCCAGTATTTCCATTTGTTCTTTTTTTTTTTTTGATTGCAAATCACAGTTTTTAGGCAGCTAACTGTGTGCCTTAGCTTTAGCAGCCTACCTACATTAGCTCCAGTTTGCTCATTAGCGTTCATAACTCCCACTTAGCTTGTTTGCTCTTAGCTACCAGCAATTCAGAGTTTAATGGGTGTAAATGATCTACCCCATGCACACATCCCCCCTCTCAGCTTCACATCTTTGTCCATATTTGTATTTTCCAGGAGTGACGAGGCATGTAAAAATGGCAAGATGGTGACAGTGGGACCCCCCCCCCAACAAGTTTCACTTCAGCTCTTCAGAAACCTATGGGTGGTGTCACAGAGACTCTGTCCATCATTTATATACAATCTATGCTCTTAAGAGAGCTCACTCTGCGTTGCCTCTTTCAGTACTTCTCCAAAGCCTTTCAAACCTCATCTTTGAATGTTCACAAACAGCGACTGATGACTGCTGATCAAGTCATTTGACTCAGACTTCATCGGGGGGATTTGATTGCAATGTAAAAATTTAGTTAACAATCTTAAAGGCATATGCCACCCCTGGGTGGCATATGCAGTCCCTGAGTTGAACAAGTGGGCATAAGCATTTTCTAGCCGACCCAGTTATTCTCTGAATCTGGCAGCACTGCCTTTAGCTTAGCTTAGTGTAGTTGCTGTAATCGGTAGATCCAACTAGCACCACTTGGTGAAAGTGAACTAATTAATTCGAGATGTGACCCACACATTCTGATCGAGTACAAATGAGAAGCCCATTTCAGATCAAAGGACTGACTAGGCGGCATTTAATAGAGGAACTGCCGCAGACGTACAGGCTAATTACAGGCAAAGCACCGCGGATAGCAGTAAAGGCAGCACGCATGCGCAGCATCCCCAACTTCCGTAAACAGGGTTGCCACCGGATGCTGCCTTTGCTACTATCCGTGGTGTTTCGCCTGTGATGCACCTGTACTTCCGCAGCATATAGTTCCCCCTTTGAATGCCGCCTAGTCAATCCTTTGATGTGAAATGGGCTTCTCGTTTGTACTCGATCAGAATGTGTGGGTCACGAAACGTAATTGGAAAAAATCTAGTTCACTTTTGCCAAGTGGTGCTAGTTGGATCCACCAGATTACAGCAACTAAACTAAGCTAAGCTAAAGTCAATGCTAGCTGCCAGATTCAGAAAATGACTGGGTTGGTTAGAAAACGCTTCTGTCCACTTGTCCAGCTCAGGGGACTGTGGGAAGAGGCTAAATTTCACCCAAGGATGCCATATGCCTTTAAAGTGTCAACTGGACACCAGACAATTACAGCCAGAGTTGGTAATCCTGTTCAGAAACACCCTTTGTTCTATTGGTGAAATGGAACTTCTATCCTGACAGGAGTCAATACATGTAAAAAGGAAGGAAAAAAGTCAGATCTCTGTGAGAGCTGTAGTTCTGTAAAATCTCTGACCAACCCCTGCCTTTCGCACCAAAAGGCAGGAATTGGTAATTCGCAAAAGAACAAATCGATGCTTATGTCTCGTTTCTGTCCCTCCCCTCTCACTGTCCCCCACGTGAACTCCCCTGTGCGCGCTCACTGTGAATAATATAGTTAACGGACTGCTAACTGCTGCTGCGCCGAAAAACCAAACCAAAACAACAGATAAGGATTAAGTCTCGGAGGCGTTGATGTTTGGTTGATGACTTCTTACACCGCAGAAGGAGTTGGAGGTGAGTGGGTTAAAGCTTTTAAAAGTGGATAGCACGCTAACGAGCTATCCACTCAGCTGTTATCGTTAACCTGCTCGTAAAACAAGACGTGGTTTCAGGTGGTGTGTTTTTTTAAAATGTTGCTCGCTCGAACCGTTTTTCCAACATTCCCAAACCTAGCTGTAAAGTAAACATTTTGCTGTTTGTCGCACACAGATACTTATTTATACATATTTAAAATGTCAAGATTATGATGTTGATGTTACAAACTTTTTCATGCAAGTTTGAATTGTGACTGAAACCTTATCTATTTACACCTCAAAATATCAGTATCACTCTTTTCAAGGTCTTTATGCTCTGCTGAGGTTTCATGTAATCTTACGTTTTTGTGCAGATTTAACATCCAAGTTGTTTCATATCCAGTTAGAAAGAAATTTCATGGGAATTCAGCCTTTTATGAGGTCTTGACTCTTTATTTGACTACATACTGATAGTTTAGTGCACTGCAGCATATTCTCTGATGCTGGAAGGGTTTTTATAGAAAATTTAATACAGGTTTTTACCCCATTAAAAATGAGACCACTTAAAGGAGAAAGATGCAGCTTTGGGCTTCAAAAATGATCACCACAAGGGGACAGAGTTTCACAAGGCAAGGCAAGTTTATCTGTATAGCACATTCCACGTATACAACAATTCAAGGTGCTTTACATAAAACATTTAAAGCATTACAGCAGGGTGCAGAAGAAAATAAAGCATTAGAAAGTAGAATAATAAAAGCATTATTTAAAATGAAAAACAGAGAGAACATTAAAAAGAGTCTTAAGGAGTTTTTGCTGCAGATAATGCCTTATAGAGGGTGCCCTGTTTCTCACGTTATATAGATGTATCAACTCAACATAATATCTTCCAAAGGAGTCAAAGTGATACAGAAATTTTACCGGTGAGTATGCACGTATAAATAAGGTCCAGGTTGAAAAAGAAGAAAGTTATCCTTTACAGTATGCAGAGCACAAACTCCCAGCAATTAATGGTATTGCTTTAACTATCCAGGTTTTGTTGACATGGTTGATAAACCCTCATGTATAATGATTTGATTTCTAAAAGAAGGACGATTTGTCAGGCAAACGTTGGACAACCAGCTGCTGCACCTGTTAAGAAACTGGTCCCAGTTAGAAAACATAGCAGAGAAACATCAGGAACACCTTTCGCAGGGACTCCAGCTCTGGTACTTGAGATCTACTGCCCTGCAGGTGGTAGCAGCTTCCCTGCTTCGACACACCTGACTTAAATTGATGAGTCATTGTGTAGAACTTGGTGATCGGCTGTGGGATCCATTTGGTTTGAATCAAGTGTGTTGGAGCTGGGAAGCACCTAAAACAAGGCTACTTAATTTGGTCCTACAAGGCCCACAATTCTGCAGGTTTTCAATGTCTCCATGCTCCAGCACACCTGACTCAAATTAATGAGTCATTGTCCAGAGCCTGAATGGCTATTGGGTTTTTTAATTTGAGAAAACCTACAGGATTGTGGCTCTTATAGGACCAAATTGAGTAGTCCTGACCTAAAACCTTCAGGACAGTGACCCTGGATTAGAGGTTGGGATCCCTGTTACAGAGCATTGACTAAATACAGACATTTTATAATAGAAAAAAAAAAATCAAATCCTGCATTTTT
This sequence comes from Atherinomorus stipes, assembly GCA_023101725.1. NCBI lineage: Eukaryota > Metazoa > Chordata > Actinopteri > Atheriniformes > Atherinidae > Atherinomorus > Atherinomorus stipes. The sequence continues at coordinate 69,888 of JALJCO010003832.1, forward strand.
TTCTGAATAAAAATAAGAGTTCTGATAAAACATATTCTCTAGACTGTTTTTCTAATGCGTTGAACATCATTTCATAAAGAGCACTAAACTGGTTTACTATTTGAATTGTGTATCACATTTATTGTATCTAAATATGTCTTAATTGTCACACCGCCTCACAAGTTATATTAGCAAGCAAAGTGAGGTGGACACCTGAAGATAAAAAATAAGTCAAAATGTGTTGGCTCAGTATTACTACAGCACACAGCCAATTATTAACCAAAGTCTAATTTCCTGACTGACTTTCACAGTTATTGTACATCACTGGTCTTTTCTTATGCTGAAACCAAATCTGGCAATTAGCACTTATCGTCTCATTTTGCGGACAATAGCTTGAGTTTAAATGAGTTCATGGTTCAGTGTCGCACTGCCTCTAATCACAACCCTGGCCATTAGCCATTAGGGAACCAACAGCTGTGCTTACACCCACCCAGATCTTATATAGATCGCACGTGGTCATTACAGTAAGCTCTTTTTGCAAAGCTGAGGTTATCACAACATTGGGAATAAAAGGAGAGCAGTGGCAGGGGATATGCATGATGGTTGTCCCATCATTTTGATAAGGAAGGTTATGGAGCCCACACAAACACTGACCCTTGGGGGAAATATGTGTGGGCCATATGTTCTTGTCACAGGAACAGTGAAACAATCATCCCTTAAGTTTATGCATTGTTATATAACACTATTTAATAGTCAGGTCACTGCAGCAAATGTTTTCCTGCCAGTCTCCTGGAGTGATACTTACTAATCAAAATTAGTCAGCACATTAGTCCCTAATCACAATGCCTTGTTTATGCCTCACACTCACTGTTCCACTGTCTTGTGACCATTAGTAAACAGATGATGCTTTTTTATTTATGTTGTTGATCAAACCAAAGCATCATTTAACTATCTTCTATTTTCTCCCAAAAAAGGGTTTGCTATCCTCATCCTTATCCTTAAAGATGTTGAAAAAGAAGCAACAACAAATCAATTAAGGCAACAGAATGAAAAAAAGGCAATACATATGATGTTGGATAAAACTGCTGTACTTTGCAGGTCAGGTAAGCGGAGCAACTATGGAATGTGATTTGCTGTTGTGTAAAGTCTACACTGAAAGTAACGGGAGAAGAAAAGGACATACAGTAAGTGGAAAATGTCAGGAAGTGGAGCACAGAAATGGGAAGCTGGTGAAAAATAGCAACTACAGAAAGTGTTTGGCCATTCAAAGTTACCTCCATCACCAAACATACTGCAGAAAAAATAAAAATCATAAATGCAACTGGTGTTTTTCTTTATTGAGGCAGCTTTTGGAAAGTGAGGGACTGAAGTCAATTTTTAAACTGGACTGGTAGCAAAAATCTTGTACTGGTAAATAATGGATACTACCAACCATGTTTGTGCCTAAACTGAACTTATTGTATAATAATGAAATAAGGTTGTAAATGTGTAAAAGCTACTGTGTGACCAGCAGGCAGAATATCATCACTAAAATCACAATATAGATATGTTCATCTTTTGTCATTATGAATTATTATTCAGTTATAGCTAAAAATAGTCAACATTTTTGAGAAACACCCCCACCACCTCTTTTTGTCACCCTGCATCAGTTAGAAAAATCCATCAGACAGCTACAGCTCATTCAGAAGTCTGCCGCCCGAGTTCTCCCGAAGACCAGAAAAGTGGACCACATCAGTCCAGTTCTAAGACCCTATACCAGGTATCGGCAACCCGCGGCTCCGGAGCCGCATGCGGCTCTTTAGTCCCTCTGTTGCGGCTCCCTGCATTGGAAAATGAATTAATGACTATTCTACTAAAGTGTATTGTATTTTGGTTGGTTCACTTTAATAATGTGATTCTAAAAGACCAAGACAAATGTCCCCTTGAGAGACAATAAAGTTTCTTATCTTATTCTAAATTTGAGGATTATGATGATCCCTCTGAGGGATTCATGTACAGTTGCGCACTTTTCCCGAGTTCTCCGAGCACTGCAAATGCAGCACGTGAAATAAAATCCAACTCAACCATTAAAATAAAGACATAATTTATATTTTACCATTTTGCAAAGCAGCCCATTGAGTGTCAGGTGCAACAAGCAGGTAACTGCAGTGAAACGGCGAGTAACTGTCCAGCATGCTACGATGCGTCTCACAAACCTTTACGCAGCCAATCAGTGTTAATAACTGCACTTCATGCTCACGTGCCGCTATTGTGCAGCATAGCATGATACAGCCCTATTGAATCAGCAATCACGGAATTAAACATTAAAAACGGAATTAATTACAAACAAAGAATATCACTGAGTGTGGACGTGCCGCGGAGCGCTGAACTTTCCTCCTGGCGCGCTATCCCACGAACGCCTCACAGCGGAGCGTCTCTGTTGCGCTGTTGCTGCAGTTCTGGCATTTAAAGTGAATAATAAACGAGCAAAAGCTTATTTGTCCACTCCGACCCTGTCATGCTGCGCTTTCATCACTTCTCCAGCAGGTAGGCAGACGATGGAGAAGAAAAGTGTCTGATGCACTGAGCATGTTCAGCGCTGCGTGGGCAGATTCATTTGTTTTCACTGCTGACCAGATTATTTTGTGTAGCTATGTTCATATTTTGTGAAACAGTAATTTCATTTTTCGGGTAGCTTACTGCACGCGCCAGTAAAAGGATGACGGCACAGACAGGACAGCGTGTTTGGTTTGCTGCTGGTAGATTATTAAAGCTGCGTCTTTTTCCATCCTACATAAATACAACAACTAAAATAGATTAAAAAAAAAAAAGTGACCTTCAACCCGACGTCTTTTCTTTTTTTTAGTTTAAAATGTTTTTTTTTTTGCTGGATGCAGAAATGTAATTTCGTTTTCTCGTTTTTATGTTAAATGCAACACATTTAACGTTAAAGTTTTATTTAATTATCAATGTTAAAAGTCAGTTGATGCTCCAGTGTTTTCTTTATTGTAGGAAACGGGTCTAAAAGGCTGTTTGGCTGGAACAGGTTGCCGACCGGCTTATTTAAGACTTTTACATTTTTGCGGCTCCAGACAGATTTGTTTTTCGGTTTTTTGGTCCAATATGGCTCTTTGAACATTTTGGGTTGCCGACCCCTGCCCTATACACTGCCTGCCTGTCCATCATAAAAGGTGTTAAAGTCCTGGTGCTGGTCTATAAAGCTCTGGATGGTTTAGGGCCAAAATACATCAGTGACCTCCTTCATCCCAAGATGAACCCACCAGACCAATCAGGTAATCTGGATTCTGTCTTTTACGTAGATTTTATTCTGGAGTCCATCTGCATGGCCTCTTTTAATTTCATTAATGCTTTAAGCAGAATGAACAAACGAATTATTGTCCTGTGAGTTCAGAATTACCTCTCTGTTAGTTATTGGGAGGTTTTCTCAACACCGTACAGGCCGCGCTGCGCGCCATAGTACAGCTGAGAGAACAGCTCGCTACCCAGACGCTACCAAACTGAAAACTTTGAACCTCTGAACTTACAGGACCATAGTACTTGTTCGTTTGTTCATTTTCCTTAAAATATTGGTGAAATGAAGGAGTTTTGCTGCAGATAATGCCTTATAGAGAGGCTGTCCCATCTCTACCATTATACAGCATGGATGTACGCCGAAGGGCGACTCAACAAAACATCTTCTGAAGGAATCAAAATGATACAGAAATTTTAGTGGTTAAAAAAATGCACGTATGAAATCCTAAAAAAAATAAGGTCCAGGTTTAAAAAAAAGAAAGTTATTCTTTGAGGTTCAGCTTAAAATAGTCTGTGCAGCAATGATAATAAATCAGACCAGAGTGTTACTGTCTGGACACTTACATTTTACACATCAGTGTGGATGTGTTCATTTCAATGTGAAGAGTTTAAAGATTTGCATTATATTTGATATAGGAGCCTTAATGTTAGAGAAATGGCAGCTATAATCTAGATTGGAAATAAGTTGTGAAATAATCTGACATAGAATAAATTTAATTTGGGTCTATGTAAGCCTTATAGTATCATTGTAAGATAACTGCTTGAAGAGAGTTTATTTTAAAATAATACATTTTTGTCACTTATCTCCAGCGAAGGTACATTTGTCAAACTTAGAAAAAAAAAGGAAAAAGAAAAAGGTTGAATCAGCTATCAGATGAGTATGAAAAGTAAAAAAAAAAAAAAAAGAACATAAACAAAAATACTGATCGTTGAAATTTTGCAGTAACATTTAAGCAAAGTAATTCTCTGAAAACTGTTGGAGTGGAATTAATTATATAATTATACGATCCCCTGTGTTCGTTTAAGTTCTTTGCTTGAATTACAGCTGCTGCTTTTACTCATCTTTCGTTTTACTGCACAAGCTTCATTCAGACTGCTTTGGGGTTGTAATAATTAAAGAAATTTGCACAACTAAGATCTTAGATGCGCTCAAGGAAAACACATTTCACCTAAAAATTAAATGTTTTTACAGAGTTCGTCTGGTTAGATTTTCATTTCTCCAGGGACTCGTGTTAAGCTTTGTGAGAGTGCACACACGCACACACATACACATACACATGCAGTCATGGATTATTCATACTCACAAAAAAGGTTATTTTACTTTGCTTGAATAATAATCCATAATCAGTTGACAACCTATTTCACAGACTAACTGATCCATGGATTTTACATGACTACTGACATTTTGTCTGTCGCATCAATAAGACCAGAGAGTTGCTGTGTAGGCTGTGTACTAATTACACTTATTCTAAAAATAAAGCCATAACATATAGCTATTTTTGAATTGTACTTCAGTCTTAATTTTGTTTGTTTGTTTCTTTCTTTCTTCATCCATTTGTTAGTCTCATACAAATGATTTGAAGCTTCATGGATATAAAGCCCCCCCCTGATAGTTAAAGGTACAGTATATAAGAATTACTGACATCTAGTGGTAAAGATGGGTATTTGAAAGAAAATATGCTGGCCCTGTCTCTATAGCTCAGGGGTAGGCAACTCCAGTCCTCGAGAGCCGGTGTCCTGCAGGTGTTAGGACTTTTCCTGCTGCAACACACCTGACTTCAATCAGTGGGTAATTAGCAGACTTGTGCAGCCAAGCTCTGGAAATCAGGTGGTGTGTTGAAGCAGGGAAGCCCTGAAGACCTGCAGGATGCCGGCTCTCGAGGACCGGAGTTGCCTACCCCTGCTATAGCTGCATGAGCGGCAAAGTCCATTCGCTCTTTAAACGGAGTCGTCTTTTCAAAACTGTCACTTCCTTGCAGACTTATCACTTCCTGGGCACTTTCAGACATCAAGAAATGTTGCGGAAAAGTCAGCACAGCCCCACTCTTCCTTAAACTCAGACCGGAACATTTTCTTGTGCATTCAGCCAAAACGACGTGCCGCATCATTTCCGCTCTTGAGACGTGGGGTCCAGCTGGTACATGTCAGCTACATCTCCGAGGTAAAAGAGCGGTACGCATGTCTGAATGCAAGCGTTATAAAAGACAGAGTCCGGATTATTACCGCTTTCCAGTCCAAGTCTGAAAGGGGCTTATAGGTTGGTTGTGCCATACGTTACATTGATAAGACAATACCACAGGAAATACAGACGGAGGGCCAGAAGTGAAGAAGCCTGTAAATTTTTTGTGGAAATGCCTCTGTTTTGTACAGTTTATGGCTGCTCCAATCATACTAACAGAGAGAAGTATACACATTTTTTTTAGAGTACCAAAAAAAAAAAAAAAAGTCACAACTGATGCTGCAAAAAATGGATTTTAAACCGCCTTCGGTCAGGAGGAACAGAACCAATGAAAGAGTTTACAGCAAATACTTTCTAAGATAGGTAAAACTGTTATAATTTATTATCATTTTGTTATTTATTGCTGAGACTATTTCCCCAATCCCTAATTATTTAACATAGCACAACTCACTATTACCCTGGCACAAACAAGGCGACAGCTATTCAAAGATTTTTTGGATCCTAAATAGTTGACCCAACATAAAACAGAATAACTGTCAGCTTAAGCTGCTGACGGCTTTCATGCGTCAGACAGACAGGTGGATCTCTGCCCCCCTAGCAGCCTCATTCTGGGCTTTTTAGCACATGGGTCTCCTGATGAAGGAAATTATGATTTTTTCTTTTGAAAAAAATGACCAGGCATAGTAGTATGCACTTCTGTGTAGCCAGTGGTTATTTTCCATCTATGGTCCCTTGGCAGTTAAATGGACCTAAAATGCAATGGCATACGTGTACTGTAAACCATAAGCAACATATTATCACAAAATATAGGTTCAGAACATAACACAAGACAAGGACAAAGGCATCTAGTTAAGAATTTCAGAATGCAAACAACCATCAGTGTTATACGTGGGGGGTACAGTGCATTGCTGGGGAGCTTAAGGCTGTTTTTAAACCATGTGTAATGATCAAAAATCAAACATAAAAACCAGGCAGCCAACTGCTGCACCTGTTACGCCCAATTAGAAAATAAAACAGAGAATCATCAGGAGCACCTTCTGGAAGACAAACTGAGAAAGTTTACTTTTTGATAGGCTAATTAAAGGCGTTATAGAAGATGTTTCTTTTAACAATTTTTCCAATATTCTGTAAAATTGGGTTCACTACCCCAATACACTGATTAATTAAAAGCTTTAAATATATATAAATATTATTATACATCAGCTGTGAAAGTAATGGGGCTGAAAAACTTGCATGTGTGACATGTTGGGAGAAACGTTATTCTGTGACCGGAGGAGGGAGCTGTGAATCTAGCCAGTTGGTCTTGTGCATGCACATTATTCAAAAACTCGCGAACAGTCTCTGCTTTCTGAAATGCCAAAACATCCTCTATAGCGCCTTTAAAACAAAATGAAAATCAGCTTTGACTGTACAAAGCCGAGTTTTACACTACATACTGTAAATGTAGCAGTCATGAACATTTTTCATGTTCATGACATGAGCAAAAGTACTAGCCTGGCAGGCTATTGCAGTGCAGTCCAAAGCGCAAAACTTACACCATTTCCTCCCAGCTTTGAAATTCATTTTGTGCTCTTGCTGGTCTAGAAAATTTGTTTCATATTAATACTTGCTCTCATGCACTGTCAATACACCAGCAGGCAGCGTGATTACAGATGATTTGATTTTGCAGGTCTTATATGCAAGAAGATTTACTGTACAAAATGAGAGAAAATTAGCAGTTCTTCACCATTGCCCATATGTTCTGTTTGTGCATTTGGTTATGTGTATATGGGTGTGCTGAATCTAAGACATGGTTCTTTTTACCATGCCAAATTATAGCTGTGTCACTTCCAATCAGGCGTGTGATATTTCACACAAAGGCACAGGAGTCCTAATCCCTCTATCTGAGACTATTTGTTCACCTGCCTGCTCCTAAAAAAGATTTTGTCCTGAGAAACTGAACCACATTGTTCTTTAAAATCACCAAAGAAAAGACTTTTTGTTTTCACAGCATAATGCTGGTTAAAATATTCCCTTTATGAGTGCCTGTGATGTTTTGTTGCAATGAAAATGTGCTTTTGGAGATAGACCTTCTTTGGTTGGAAGCTATAGGTATTGTGATATCAAAAGGTAGAAGTCAGTTCTCATCAATACAAAGTTCAAGCTGCTGTGGATGTTCCAAGGTCTCTTTAATGGGGTGTATAGTCACTGAGAGAAAAAAAAGAAGAGATTGTGCATCTTTGCAACAAAATTGTTGGAGCTACTCTGAGTTTGCTGCATCAGCATCGGTTCAGAGGGCTACTGAATTCTTGCATTGCATGCCAGACCTCAACTCATCCTGAATACATTCAAATTATTTTCTTTTTTTCAAACTGTGGCAACATGAAGCTGAAGTCATTGGATGTTATGGCTTGACTTTTTGAGGTCTTAATGGAACATCTGAGACACACCTTGGTCAAAATACTTCAGAAACACGATGCGACAGCCCCCTTTTCCAGCTTTAATTGACAACTCTGTTCACATCAGCCTGTTTTGAGATGTGGACTGACCCACTTCACCCCTCTCATCTTCAGGGTCTGTGTGTTTTGAGATAGCAAAAACTCAATAACTCTTGAAGCACATCAATAATTTTTTGAAGTTGGTTGCATGCAGCAAACTGAACTCATACTTACTGTACACACACCAGTCTGGCTGAAAATACTCGTTATACTTAATATAATATTGTCCTTGCCTTCGGTGCTACAGTTACTGTAGTATTGATCACAGTTCGAGGCACAGGAGAGTTAAAAGTTGTGTAGTTAAATTGCCTCACACATCAGCTTAATTAATCATGGACATTACTGCTCATCTGTGTTTTGTTAAAATCTTAAGAGGACACTGACATTTACTTTCATGGGCAAAGTATAGCTGATAGTCCAAGTTTACAAAAAAAAAAAAAAAAAAAAAAAAAAAGGATTTCTTTTCTGGGATGTTCTGATGTTCTCGAATTTTCCCAGTGGACTAGTGTTTCATCTGTCCTGATTCGTTAGCTTTGCAAAGAAACTCTGGGTGCACTGAAACAGATGACTAACTGATCCTCTGGGTCAGATCCTTCACACACCACGCGTGACTTGTAGCAGCGCTTCTTTGCCATGTCTCTGATCCAAACAGGTCTTATCTGTGGGGTTATTGACTATCTGTGGGGAATTTTGACTGTATTACTCAATATCATCTACCAGTGCATCAAAAAGTAAACACACACTCAGTGATGTCAGCTAGCGAAAGTTCGAAAGTGGCCATAAGGAAACGATTTCAGAGCAATCATATGTTTCTCTTGGTTTCTGTTTGCTTTGAATACTCTGTTTCTATTCCTTTTCAGGTTTATACATTTTTAACCAACTCTTCTAAGAACTCACTCTCAGCTCTTCTTGCTGTATTGGATTTTTTCAGGACTCAAATATCTGTAAAAGCCAAGCAGATCTCTTGAAAGAAATATCTTCTTACTTGTTCCTACAGCTCTCTACAACAACTCTTCATGTTTATAGTTCAATAGATTTGTCATTTCATGCTGCAAATCAAAATTCGAGCCAAATTTAATTGGATTTAGGTACAGAAAGTTAAGCAAATTCATGGTCATGCCCCACTGTTGGATACAGCAGATAGTTACTTTGGATACTTTATTGATTCATATTCATTGTTTTTCTGCTACAATCTGAATATTGAAAAGAAACTGCATGCTTCTTTCAGCCTTTACCTGATGCCCGTGCCAGCTGCAGAAACTAGAACCTCAAATGTTTGGAGACATCAGAACAGCTTTAGTTTCAAAATAGCTTTTTCACTTTGTTAACCTGGAGACTCAGCTTTGTCTTGCATTATAATATTGTACATCTTTAATGGTATTCCGGTATTTGACAAGTTCCCTTCAATGTTTAAACCCTCATGTCTCAAATTCAATTCAATTCAATTCAATTCAATTCAATTCAATTCAATTCAATTCAATTCAATTCAATTCAATTCAATTCAATTCAATTCAGTTCAATTTAATTTAATTTAATTTAATTTAATTTAATTTAATTTAATTCAATTCAATTCAATTCAATTTAATTTAATACAATCCAATACGATCCAATTCCACAGAAGCACAAATTAATGACAATAATGCGGTCATGTGTAATTATACATGGAGAAAAACAAGGGAAGAGAGAGAAATGGAGGAAAGAGCTCAGTGCATCTCAGGACATCCCCCATGACTCTTAGCTGATAGGATGAGTCGAGGGGTGGTAAGGTCACCTGAGCCAACCCTAACTATCAAAAAAAAAAAAAAAAAAAAAAAAAAAAGTTTTTTCTACCAAATCTAAAAAAGGTAGAGAGGGTGTCTACTTCCTGAACCCAAACTTGTAGCTGCAAGAGAGGGACCTGAATACTGAAGAACTGTCTCATGTTCTACTTTTAGAAACTCCTGGAACAACATGGAAGCCTGCAGCCTAGAAGCAAAGACCACTTTTGGCAAAATATGGAAGATTATTAAGAGCTGACAGGAAGTATTTAAATTCTATCCCAGATTTAACAGGAAGCTAATATCATATGATATCTGCTTCTAATCCTCATCAGAGCCTTTCGCTGTAGCATATCATGACATTTTAACACTTTTAAGACTATTAATCTTAACAATATGTGAAAGACAGAATGTAGAGGGTGTTACTTTACTCACGCCACAGACCACAAGCATCCAAACCATTACAACTCATTTTCGTCACCTGAGACTGGGTTAGTTGGGGTTTGAAAAACATATGGTCTTAAATGTTTTACTATTCACTGTTCATTACTATATATTATGCTTTTGGTTAAATATCAAATGTCCCCACTGTATTTGGATAAATAAGCAGGCACATGATGGCAATGTCAACTTTATCTAATAGAGCAGAGAAGATCTTGTAAGACATTTCTACAGGGAGAAACAGACTACCTTAAAAGATTTTGGCTAGAAATAAGCTTTCTCACATTTCCATTTTTCTGAGTATTAAGATTCCACAGTTTATACATGCAGAAAATCCTTTGTCCAGATAACAGAAGTTGTCTGCTGACACCTCCAAAGTTAGCCAATTAAAAACTTTTCTTTCTCTATATTTAGTGAAGTCATAGGCATGCTTTTTTGACAGTGTTAAAAACTACTGTCTACAACATAAACATAATTAAGGAGCTATTTATCAACTTCACAAAAACACAGGAACAGTTTTAAACTTCTCATTTATCACCTCAGGTTACTTAGACTACTTTTTGTTCCATTAACTTTTTCTTGCCTTTCAAAAATCTTTTCTAAAATCCATTTGTTCAGGTTGTGAATGCAAGTCAAATGTAATCCATCTGTTGCCTGCATCTAGAACCTGATTTCCCAGCAGAAATCATTGAACATTCATCTCATCTTGTCTCGCCTTTTACCTGTTGAACTGAATAAACATTTAAAGCCTGGGAAACGTGCCATGAAGCACCCTCAGGAATTTCAAAAATAAAAACAGGGTTAAGTTTCCTTTCATCCAGTTTGTTTTTTGTCTCGTGACTATACCCTTCAAGTGCTTTTGTTTACTCTGCGAAAGCATGATTTACTTGCGCCTCGTACATGCCGAGGCATCCTCACATTCTTAACAACAGTGAGGAGAAAACAAATAAATCACTTGAGAAATATGCAAACTATAAAAAAGGAAAACGTGATTACTTTGGCTGTCAACTGATACTTCAAATATCTCTATTTGTTATCTTTCCAAAGTCTTAACTAAAAAGAGCTATTTGGTTCAAGTGTTTGAACTTAGTATTGCAAAGTCACCATGAATAGCACCCCCTCAACGCTTTTGAAGATGGTGAGATTAGATGCAAAGCTTTAAAAAGGCCAGTGCAGTGTTTTACTGGAAGTAGTCTATTGTTAGAGTATGAACTACAATACAGGCTGTCACAATGGCTCTTTATAAACCCAACGGCTGAAAGGAAAAAGGAAAATGTGTGAAAGATAAGCTAGAACTTCCCATCCTCATCCGTTCCACAAAACCACACTCATGGCAAAAGATATAGAGGAAAGGGAGAGAGCTTGAAGATGTTCCAATTGTCCTTCATTTACAGATTTACTACACAGGAAACAACAGTTAACACAAATAAATAATCAGTTAATCAATTCTATAGATTTAGGCGTGTAGATGTGACAGTTGATGGTCCTGTCATCTGCCTCTGAAAGATCATGCACCCTGGCTAAGTAGCCAAGGGGATATCTCTTTGGCTGAATGGTTGGTGCACACGACTCTTACCTGCAAGTCTGGGGATCAAATCCCACCCAGCCCCTCCTTCTTCCTGCCACGTAGACACACACTAAAAACTCCTGGGTCAAAAATAACCTGGGACCAACCCAGAAAATTGGGTTATATTTTTGATCCAATGTTTGGGTTGAATATTTGACCCAGAAGTTAGGTTATATTGACTACAATGTTGGGTTATTTTAACCCAGAAGTTAGGGCAACAACCCTAACAACCCAAATGTCTGGGTTGAAATAACCTAGAAATTACTTGGCTCGTTTTTAACCCAGTAGTTTGACCCAGGACTCTTTAGAGTGCATGATCAAGATACCTTACTGAAGTTTAACCTGAGCAGGAGGGAGACTTGACATAATTGTTGGTGCCAGACGGGCTGACATGTTTATTTCAAAATTCACTGATCTACTGGGATTTTCACGCACAACCATCCCTAGAGCTTACAGAGAATAGTCTGACAAAGAAAATATCCAGTGAGCAGCAGGTGTCTGGACCAGAAAGTCTTGTTGATGTCAGAGGAGAATGGGCAGACTTGGAAATGAAAGGCAGTAACTCCAATAACCCCTGGTGATAAACCAAGGTGGAGTAGCATTTCCATTGACATAACATGCTACAGGAATCTGAATCTACAATTCACACAGACTCACCAAAGTTGAAGAACAGAGGATTGGAGAAATGTTCCCTGATCTGATGAGTCTTGGTTTTAACTGTGACATCCAAATGGTGGGAGCAGAATTTGGGTGTAAAAATGAAAACATAGACCCCTATCAATAGTTCAGACTGATGCTGATGGTGTAATTGTGCAAGTAATATTTTCTTGGCATTTTGGCCGCCCCGTATCAACTGAGCACCATTTCAACAGCACAGCCTATCTGAGTATTGTTGCTGACCATGTCCATCCCTTTATGACCACTATGTAGCATCTTCTGATGGCTACTTCCAGCAGGATAACGCGCCATGTTACAAAGCTCATCTCCTACTGGTTTTTAACATGACAGAGTTCACTTCAGTGGCCTCCACAGTCACCAGATCTCAATCTAACGGAGCAGCTTTGGGATGTTGTGGGTCAGGAGATAGTCACCATGGACGTTCAGCCGACAAATCTGCAGAAACTGTGTGATGCTATCATGTTAATATAGATAAAAAAAATCTCTGAAGAATGTTTCCAACAACTTGTTAAATCTATACCAAGAAGAATGGGGCATTTTTTATCTCACTTAAAGATCTGATTATGCAAATATGCATAGTGCTGTGATAAACTGTAAATGCAATTCAGAATGTATGATGCAAGAATGAGAACAACATCACTGTAAATCCTTGAGCTTCTGGTGCCGACTCAGAAGTCTGGATACATTCAGTTAATCCAGTAGCTGGATGGTACAAAAGGAAACAGAAGATATACAGTAATACAGTAACTTAGCTGATAGTCCAAGTTTACAAAAAAAAAAAAAAAAAAAAAAGAATTTCTTTGCTGGGATGTTCTGATGTTCTCGAATTTTCCCAGTGGATCAGTGTTTCATCTGTCCTGATTTGTTAGCTTTGCAAAGAAACTCTGGGTGCACTGAAACAGATGACCAATTGATCCGCTGGGTCAGATCCTTCACACACCACGTGTGACTTGTAGCCAGGGCCGCCTTATAGGCCCCTGGGCGGAGAAGTTTTGTACGCCCTGTCCTGTCCTCCAAAGAGTCTCATTATAGAAAATAATATCTAAGGCTATACTGAGTACTTTGTATTTAGTTTGACATGACATTGACATTTTAATAACGTGAGCATAATGAACAATAATAATAATAATAATTATATAAAATCTGATTTATAGATAATAAAATATAATGAATAAACAATAATAGCAGCAACAAATCAAACTAGCCTTTAAGAAAGCATCAACCTTGCTGATTGGTTCTATGCTGCCTAAACAACTGCCATTGTTGGTGTCTCCAAACCTACGGTTCACTCCTGAAAGTTATCTAGTCCCCATTCAGCCAAATATTTCACACCTGCAACAACCCTCTATGTGTCCAGTATTCACATTAATCATTGAACTGTTTCTCTAGTTTGGAGTCTGTCCAACAGTCAGCTGCTGGGTCAATATAAACAATCATGGCTTTTCTGGGGACGTCACCGTCAGAATTCATTTTCTGCACCGCTGCAGGATCACAGGGGGCTGCTGGAGCCATCTGTTATCAGGTGAGGCGCAGGTACACCTGGACAGGTCGCCGGTGTGTCACCATGGACGTCATTGCCTTCTGTTAAATGATAAACAGGATCACCTGTGTGTTTGATACAGAGTAATGCGGCCGTTCTGTGTTTACACACTCGCCTTTACTTTGCGGCCGAAAAGTGCGCTCTGATGCAGAAACATCGGCACTTTTATTTTGACAAGGTGTCGGTTCCATTTTTACCCAGTAAGCGCAGACTTTGGACCAGTCAAAGTTTTCCTAAGAGGCCCGGATCACTGCTAATGCGCTGTCTCGACCCCTCTCTCTGATGCTCATGTGCTCCTCCTCCGCCCCCCGCTCTATGTTCCTCTCCTGTGTCCGTTACCTCTGGCATTAGCATGGGCGCTGCTGCCCCCCTTCAGCGGGTTAGATGAGCGGTGTCCTCGTTGTCATTCGTGAAAGAATCCCAGGAGCTTCAGGATGCTCTTTAGTCATTTTCTTGTGAGAACACCTCTGAAATCAACATTTTTGGCCGGCATACACCTGTCTCTCTATCAAAGTGAAGTGATGGAACATCATCAGGCTGTCACATGGCAGTGGGGCAGGGCTTGGTGCTGTTTTATTTGGATCAATCAGCAGTTTCTAATTTGCATATAATGTGACTGACAGGAAAACTGACGAGTTGCATAACAATTTGACTTTTTATGCATTTTTTTCCCCACAAACTGATAGGCCCCTGAACTCTCATGGCCTCTGGGCTTCAGCCCTGGTAAGCCCGCGGCCTTGCTTGTAGCAGTGCTGCTTTGCCATGTCTCTGATCCAAACAGGTCTTATCTGTGGGGTTTTTGACTGCATTACTCAATATCACCCACCAGTGCATCCAAAAGTAAACACACACTCAGTGATGTCAGCTATGGAAAGTTCAAAAGTGGCCATAAGGAAAGAGCAATCATATGTTTCCCTCTGTTTCTGTTTGCTTTGAATACTCTGTTTCTATTCCTTTTCAGGTTTATACATTTTTAAGCAACTCTTCTGAAAACTCACTCTCAGCTCTTCTTGCTGTATTGGATGTTTTTTCAGGACTCAAATATCTGTAAAAGCCAAGCAGATCTCTTGAAAGAAACATCTTCTTACTTGTTCCTACAGCTCTCTACAACAACTATTCATATTTATAGTTCAATGGATTTGTCATTTCATGCTGCAAATCAAAATTCGAGCCAAATTTAATTGGATTTGAATCTACAATTCACACAGTGAATTCACTTCAGTGGCCTCCACAGTCACCAGATCTCAATCTAACGGAGCAGCTTTGGGATGTTGTGGGTCAGGAGATAGTCACCATGGACGTTCAGCCGACAAATCTGCAGAAACTGTGTGATGCTATCATGTTAATATGGATAAAAAAATCTCTGAGGAATGTTTTCAACAACTTGTTAAATCTATACCAAGAAGAATGGGGCATTTTTATCCCACTTAAAGCTCTGATTATGCAAATATGCATAGTGCTGTGATAAACTGTAATTGCCATTCAGAATGTATGATGCAAGAATGAGAACAACATCACTGTAAATCCTTGAGCTTCTGATGCCGACTCAGAAGTCTGGATACAGTCAGTAGCAGTATGGTACAGAAGGAAACAAGATATACAGTTATCTATCTATCTATCTATCTATCTATCTATCTATCTATCTATCTATCTATCTATCTATCTATCTATCTATCTATCTATCTATCTATCTATCTATCTATCTATCTATCTATCTATCTATCTATCTATCTATCTATCTATCTATCTATCTATCTATATTACATGGTTATTTCCTATCGACAGTATCGCAATCTGCTGTTTACACTGTCAAAGAGGAATCTTACAAAGGGAGTCAGGCCTCTGAAAAGAAAAAGAGAAAATAACAACAACAACAACAACAAAATGGACCAAGGTTCTCCAACTTGAAATGAGGTCTGCTTTTCCACATTCAGACAGTGGATGCTGGGTGGAGTGAAGAGGCAAATTGATCCTAGATTTGATGGAAAAGTCCTCTGTTGCTCAGAGGTATCAATCCACTCTGGATGTAACAATGCTGCTTTGCATTCAAACAGCTGCTCTCTCTGAAAGACTAGAGGAGTACAAATAACACAACGGTTCATTTTTATGCCCCCACAGTAACTCAAATACATCCTAAAAACAACAAACTCTACACAAGCGAGAGGGCCTGAGGCGTCAATACAGGTCCCTAAACCTGAACCAGACACAACAGATTGTCTAATTGGCAATCAATCAGAAAAAAACAAAAACAGGGAAATCTTCAAAATAGAAGACTTGCTTTCCTTTTTTTAAATTAGATTTTACTTAAATAGCAGCAGAAAATAGCAACACTGTGAAAAATGAAAGGGCTATTAAAATGCACCATGCTGTTTTGACATAAGCAAGCTCCCTGTTTTCTGATATGACAATCCGCTTTTTTCCGCAGCTCCATCTAAGCAGTGGCAGATACTCTTACTTGTACATTCCAAATGAATAGAGGAAGGCTTCAGAAAGTTTGGTTGCCCCAAATTTAAACCCCATACTTGTTAAGCCTTTAATAAGCAGTTAACATGTATTTCCCATCAGGGACACATGATAAAATGTGAGATAATCTCACACACAGAAACACAATCCCCCTTTCCAGTATCAAAAGAGGGATGCTAGAGGAGCTTATGGAGTGGTATATGTGGAGTGGAGTGAGGAGCCCCTGAAGCAGGGCTTAGGAGCAGCATGCCACCTCCACTCTAAAGCCAGGAAGGTATTGATGCTAATGAGGCTGGGGCAGCCTCGCGGCCTGCCACCTGTATAATCTCCTCTAATACTCTCACCACCCGCAGCTGTTTACGTTTCCGTTATTCTTCCACACATGCATCCTTTTTGAGAAATGACTGCCTGTACTGCTTCAGAGGAAGGCTCAGCTTATTTTAGTTTCTATGAATTGGATAGGGAGGATGATCTTTGGATCATTCTGCTTTTTATGAGTTACCTGTCACTTCCTCAAAGGCTTGAAAACAAAGGATCGACCAGTACAGATTTCTTTTAGGGTCAAAACCGATACTGATACCGACACTGATATTTTCTCATCAGCATCAACCGATGGCCGACACAACCTGCTAATATTTGAGGCCAATATTTGAAGGCGGTACTGCGTTTGACCCCAAAATTAATATAATAAAGGACATAATGAAAACCAATTTTGAAAAGTCTTTCAAGAAAAAAAAAGAAACAAAGAACTTCAAATAAATATATAAAAAAGAAACAGTGAGCTCGTAAACAAACATTACAGTAAAGGGAAACATTAAACTTGTAATGAATGTATAAACAAGAAACATTTAACTTGTAACAATATAAAAAAACATCAAACATGCAATATATTGAAAAAAAAAACCTGCTGCCTGTATGATGACTGTTTTAAATTATGCCGAGAGAGGGTATTTGACCAACACACCCAACGTGTTGGACGATACTAGCAAAGAATGTAAATATCGGCCTAAAATATTGGCCTTATGATTAGGCATAATAATATTGGCATAATGATGTATCAGTCTATCCTTACTTATTTGTGCTGTATAATCTATAAAAGGCAAGTAGCAGAGAATTGTTGCCTTTTGGTCCAAGTGATAAATCATCATGTTAGCAGCAGGGTAGCATTTGGTTTCTGATGATGATGAACCATAGCAGCAGGTTTTGCTTTAGGGCAACATAATAGGTCAGTCCTCTCATGACTGCTGTCATGAAAACATGGCTGTAGGTCTGTAAACATCTGCAGAGAAATCCCTTTAGAATAACAGTGTGCCGCTCAATTATGGTTCAAATGAAGTGAAACAAACTGAGGTGGAGAAATTTTTGCAATTAAACAGTACAATGTACAGCGTGAGCATTTGTAACAAAAGTCACACAGAAAAGGGAAAGATAAAAGATCATTGGCTTATGACGATCCCCGTGAGTGTTGACTGGGCATGTTGATCATGCAGTGATGTTATTTTGTGGAACAGCTGGAAAACGGGATATTTTGTGAGCTCCTCCAGCTTTTTCATGCAACCGCTCCGTTCCAGATTACAGCAGGTGCAGGATATTTTGATGCTAGAGATGGTATTGGGAAGGAAAGAAGAAATTAGGAAAACCATCTACAACAGATCAATCCTTTACAAGGGAAATCTTTAAAAAATATTCTTATTTCAGGTTGGTTGTATTAAAATATAGATTTAATAAATATACAACGATATTGTTTTGTCATTTTTGCAGGTTTCTTTAATGAGCTTTTCTCTACCTTTTTTTTCTGTTGTTTTCCTCTTTCACAGCGTATATGCACTTAAGTCTTAAAAATACCTTCCAGAGTACAGTCGTCACAAGTAGCCCACATATCAACAAAAATTGCACCAAACTGGGAAGATTTCCACCCAGTCCCCAGGCAACATCTCTGGATCAGCAGCACGTTAGATAATGTATGAAGGTGTGTGAATGGAAACACACTCTGTTAAAGCTACAACAGGATATTACTGTAACAGTAATGTACAAACTTTGAGTTTTTTTTTTCTTTACAAGAAAATAACTGGACATGCACATTAGGATATTTTCTTTTTATAAACTTGGATCTATAAAAGAAAAATATCCTGATGTATCAAACTGAGGACAAAATGAACATTATCAATGGACATGCACAGACAACCCAGCTGAGCCGTAAAGAGGACCTGTGTTCAGCTGCTCCTCTATTTCTGTTCACTTCTGTTGTTGTTTTTCTGTTTGTAATATCAGTGGCTGTCTTTATTTTATTTATTTATTTTTTGTAATGACTTGGCTCGCTTACTGTAGTGTTAAAGTTCTCCCAAACAGTTTTGATTTGGTGTTCCTCAGTGCCTCCATCATCTCATTTTCTCTCTCTCTCAGACTGGCTGAGCTCTTGTTTCTCTTTACTATAAGAGCTCACTGTTCATTAAATATTTAGGTATTCAGATTGAGACTTTTCCCCGGGTGACTAGAATTTGTCAAAGTCTTCCTGCATTTTCCGTTTTGACTACTTCCTAGTTTCTCAAATGGCTCCTCTTGTCTTCCCTCTCTGCTCCAGGCCATGAACGTCTTGTTAGAAGACACTATTATATTCTTAACCTTCACCACATCTCTGCAACCATCTTCTCTCCTTTCTGCAAGGCAGCAGCACATCCGTACCCTGACTTCTAGTAGTGTTTGACCTGCCTTGTCTCCATCTGATTGATACAAAGAGTTTCCTGAAGGTAACCTTTTCTCTTTTTTTCCTGTTATTTCTCTATTTTTTGCCAGCTTAAGTCTTGCTCCTGCCAGTTGATTCTCCTCCTGTAGTGCTTCCACATAAGCGCCTTTGCTAACCACCTGCGTTTTCAGGTCAGGAGCTTAAAGCCAGCTCCTTGTTTTTAGATGAGGAAATCCAGTGTGACAGGAATGCCATTTAGAGCACAGAGCTTTGAAGCATGGCAGAAAAAGCTCCCGATACACTTGGTGGGGAAGGGGCCTTGAGCTTACTGGTATGCTAACTAAACTGAGGGCCAGGATAGCTATGTTAGCCATGTGGTTGTTTCTTTTGGCCTGGTGCTGCTGATTAGATCATAATAATAATATCTGTATTCTCTACACTGAGACCTGGGCCAGTATTTCTTTACCAAATTCAGCTTATATAGTTTTATATTTTTTTGAGTGAACTCAAGGCCCCATTTACACGACGATGCTAAAACAAAACACAAAAGTTTTGGTGAGTTTTGGCCTCTTGTTTACATAACAGATGTTTTAGGTGGATGAAACTGCAAAGGATTGGGAGCTGAGGGAAATGCCCTTAAAACACACGGTGAATGCTGGCCAAACAACCAGATGAACCTTGCACGTCTTGCAGGTCATCTTGCATTTGGGCCCTCAGGCCCTGTTTACACCCACCAACAGCATACATGCAAAAAAGTCAACTAAGGCACTTGTTTGGTGAATTGAATGGAAATTTGTTCATTTAACAACTCAGTGTAAGTGGCCCTGTGGTTTATTTGAATATTTCCCGTCATGCTTTGTGGCTCCCCCTGTTCCATTCTGCACTGTGACTTAAATGTATGTGATCTCTTAAGGTTTTCTCCTGGGATGTGCTATGAAATGAAAATGAAATGAAATGAAAAATACTTTATTCATCCCCGAAGGGAAATTCAGTATTGTAAAAGCTCACTTTTTTTTTTTTTTTTTTTTTTTTTTTTTTTAAAATAAACAAAAAGTCAGTTAGTCTTGTTCTTTAGGGTGATGGTTGCTGGCAGGAATGAATTCCTGTATCTCTCCGTCCTACAGCGAACTTGACGCAGCCTCCCACTGAACACACTCTGTTGATTCTTCACCGTGTTGTGGAGAGGATGGGAAGTGTCCTCCATCATCTTCATCAGCTTGTGAAGCATTCTTTTTTGAACGATCAGCTCCAGCGGCTCCAGAGTTATCCCCAGCACAGAACCAGCTTTCTTGATCAGCTTGTTTAGTTTCTTCAAGTCTCTGGTTCTGATGCTGCTGCCCCAGCAGATGGCTGCAAAGCTAATTGCACTTTCTACCACAGACTTATAGAAGATCTGCAACATCTTTTTGCAGACATTAAATGATTTTAGCTTCCTTAAGAAGTAAAGTCTGCTCAGACCTTTTTTGTAGATGTAGTCACAGTTGCATTTCCAATCGAGTCTGTGGTCCAGCTGAACTCCAAGGTATTTGTAGTTCTCTACCACCTCCACCTCCTCTTCCAGGATGTAGACAGGACTATGCTGCTTATTCTTGCTCCTCCTGAAGTCAACAATCATCTCTTTAGTCTTGCTGGTATTTAAGATGAGCTGATTGTTACTGCACCATTTCACAAACTGATTGACAAGTTCCCTGTATTCGGCTTCTTGTCCATCACTAATACACCCCACAACAGCAGAGTCATCAGAATATTTCTGCAGATGACAGGACTCAGAGTTATACTGGAAGTCTGAGGTGTACAGTGTAAAGAGGAATGGTGAGAGTACAGTCCCTTGTGGTGCTCCAGTGCTGCTGACCACCATCTCAGACACACAACCTTTCAGTCTCACAAACTGTGGTCTGTTTGTGAGGTAGTCGTAAATCCAGGTGGTTGTGGAGGGATCCACCTGGAAGTTATGGAGCTTCTGACATAGCAAAGCAGGCTGAATAGTATTAAATGCACTTGAAAAATCAAAGAACATGACCCTCAAAGTGCTGCCTGACTGGTCCAGATGAGAGTGGGCTCTCTGAAGCAAGAAGATGATGGCGTCTTCAACCCCAAGCCCATTACGATAAGCGAACTGTAATGGGTCCTGAAAGGTGTTGACTTGCTTGTTGAGGTGAGCCAGTAAGAGTCTCTCCAGGACTTTCATGATGTGAGATGTCAGAGCAACTGGTCTGTAGTCATTTGGTTCAGCTGGTTGAGGTTTTTTAGGGACTGGAACAAGACAGGATGTCTTCCACAGCACAGGAACTCTGTTCTGTCTCAGGCTGGTGTTAAAAAGGTGCTGGAGAACCGGACATAGTTGTTCTGAGCAGGTCTTGAGAACTCTGGGACTGACACCATCTGGACCTGCAGCCTTGTTCCGGTTCAGTTTTTCTAGTTGTTTCTTGACCTGGTCACAGGAGACAGTCAGGCTGGAGGTGGAGGCAAAAGAGGTCTCAGGATGTCCTGATGTGGAGGGAGAGGAGGCTGTGTTCAGGTCCATGACTGAGGTGCAGGGTGACAGAGTGGAGGTGGGACAGGAAAGCTGTGAGCTCATGGAGGGTGTGTGGAATGTTGGGTTGTCGGCAGGGGGGGAACTGAACCTATTGAAGAACATGTTCAGTTCGTTAGCTCTGTCCAGACCTCCGTCAGTCTGGTCCCCCTTTAGCTTGAAGCCAGTGATTTTCTTCATTCCCGACCATACATCCCTCACGTTGTTCTGCTGGAGCTGGCTCTCCAACTTCTTCCTGTAGTCCTCCTTGCACTTCTTAGTCTGTGTTTTCAGTTGTTTTTGTGTGGTCTTCAGTAACTCCCTGTCTCCATCCCTGAAAGCTTTCTTTTGATGTTCAGCAGCTTTTTCAGGTCACTGGTGATCCAGGGTTTGTTATTGGGGAAGCACCTCACTGTTCTTGTTGGAACAATGTTGTCCACACAGAAGTTTATGTAATCTGTCACACACTCAGTCATGGTGTTGATGTCATCTCCATGAGGTTCACAGAGGACATTCCAGTCTGTGGCCTCAAAGCACCCTCTCAGAGCATCTTCAGCCTCAGTAGACCAGGTTTTAATCGTCCTCCTAATGACTGGTTGCTGCTGAACGATGGGCTTGTAGGTGGAGGTGAGAAGAACCAGATTATGATCAGATCTTCCTAGAGGAGGCAGGGCAGAGGAGCTGTATGCATTCTTTGTATTTGCATAAAATAAGTCCAACATCTTATTTTCTCTGGTGGAGCAGCTGACAAACTGCTGGAAAGTTGGCAACGTAGCAGAGAGGGAGACGTTGTTGAAGTCTCCAGAGATCGCCATGAATGAGTTTGGATGCTGTGTTTGTAGTTTAGCCACGACGGAGCTGATGACATCACAGGCTGTCTCTGGTGCGGTACCTGGTATTATATAAACCGCTACCAGAATAACACAGGCAAACTCTCTGGGTAAATAATATGGACGGAAACTCACAGCTAACAGTTCAATGTCTCTTGTGCAGATCTTCTCCTTGACAGTGATGTGTCCTGGATGACACCAGCGCTGACTGACCAGCACTGCAATTCCGCCTCCCTTTAGCTTCCCGCTGAGCTGTTTATTTCGGTCTGCACGGACCGTCTTGAAGCCGTGTACAGACGCATTACAGTCCGGGATGTGTTCATGCAGCCAAGTCTCAGTGAAACACATGATACTGCATTCTCTGTACTCTTTCTGAGACCTTGTTAGCACTTCGAGCTCGTCCATCTTGTTAGCTAGCGATCTCACGTTACCCATCACAACAGTTGGAAGAAACGGTTTAAATCTCCACCGTTTTTCTCTCTGCCTTACCCCTGCCCTGCATCCTCTTGTCTTTCTCCTTAACTCCACTGGGATTTGACGTGTTATTTCACTGAAAATCTTGATTTGGGAGAGTTTTAACAGTTGATCACGGTGGTAAACAATTTTTCCGTTGCTATGGATACACATCATAACAAGCAGTGAAAAAAGCCAATATACGAGGAAAAAATCTCCCGAATTGCACACCGTTGAAACCAGCATAAAAAATCCTCCAAGAAAAACCTAATCTGACGAATAATGTCGATAAAAAAGACAACTATATTAGAAAAAAACACAAAAGTTAAGGGAGAGCTTTCACAAATTGCAGCTACCTAGCAGCGCATTCCAGAATTTTTCTATTGTAGCCATGTAAACCTGCTAAAAAGGTCAAATTCCTCTTACAGTGGTGATGTAGGCGAACAAATGGCAAATATTTCCAGAAAACACACCTGATTTGAGTGACATGCTATTTGTATCCGTAAATGCAATTTAGGGAAAATGGCCAAATGTGTTTATTTGACACTATCAAATTACGTGGAAATATGTGCCAAGATTTAATTGTGTTGAACAACAAACTTTTTTGAATGCAGTCAAGACAACATTGCTGAATCTTGTTGAATCTAGATGTTTGGTGAATATATACTAAATGTAAATTAGTTTCACTCAACTGGGGGATTGCAAATATTTTAATTCAATAAAAAGCAAATTAATTGAATGTACATATTCACATGGTGTAGCACCAACAAATGAATTTGATGTTCAAATGACACAATCCAGATAGGTTAACTTAACTTGGTTTGTTTAGATGGTATTTAGGTGGCATGATTAAATTACGCTCATCCAATGATTTTTTTTTTTTTTTTTTTTTTTTTTGAGTGCAACAAAACAACAATGGCAGACCACCATACTCTGTTTGTGCTGCTAATTTTAAAAGTTATTTCGGTCTAAGCAAAACCTGTTTTTTTGGGCAAAATTTATGCCACTACCAAAGATTGTATATATGCTAGATTAGTGGTTCCCACACTTTTGGAGCCATGACCCCCAAACTAACTGATATTTGTGATTACTGAGTGTGATATATCAAATATATCATCATGCACCTATCCTCTAAATCAGAGATGGCCAAGTCCAGTCCTCGAGAGCCACAATGCTGCGACTTTTAGATGTATCCCTCAAACACACCTGAATTACCT
The DNA here is from genome assembly GCA_023101725.1 of Atherinomorus stipes. Classification (NCBI taxonomy): domain Eukaryota; kingdom Metazoa; phylum Chordata; class Actinopteri; order Atheriniformes; family Atherinidae; genus Atherinomorus; species Atherinomorus stipes. The sequence goes on from JALJCO010003832.1 coordinate 93,955, forward strand.
CATTCAGATTTCATGCAGAGGCCTGGTAACGAGCATTCATTTGATTTACTGTAAGTGTGTTGAAGAAGGCATGCATTTAAAAGTTTCAGTGTTGTGGCTCTCAAGGACCGGATTCAGTCAACCCTGGTCTAAATGTAAGTCATTAAAAAGTGTCAGAATCTTTGGCTGTGTTTCATGCTGCAGTCTGCACACTGCGAAGTGCGGATTCGTCGGCTGCATATGTCACAGTGTGTCAAGAACTGTCCCATTTTAAAAATGGAGCCTCCGAATCCACCTTACAAACCTCGGCCACGAAGGATACATGTGATGTATCCTTCGTGGACTCGAATATCCCAGAATTTATTGCACACAAGATGGGAGGGAATAAGAAGCAGAGCTTCGAGTTTAATATTTGGATATATTCATGGATTTTTAACCATTAAATGAAGTGTTTACCCATTATAAACAACACAGGAATTGGAAAATTTAAGAATGTGCAGACAAGCTTAAAAATAGAGTTTTTGCCTCAGAAAATGAATTTGTTTGGCATTATTCAGGTGTTAACGAACGGTTAATGTGGTGTTAACGTTTAGGTAACAACAGATGAAAATGAATAAAATATCTGGTTCCAATTTAGTTTTTACAACATATCTGAAGGGAGAAGTGGAAAGAATGCCATCACTTGGTAGCTGTGGAGTCTGCGGTTGCTAGGCAATGGGACTGGAGCGCTATGGGAAATTCTTGTTGGCTAGGATGTCCCATTTCAGCAGCCTACCGTTTCAGGGGGCTGGTTCAGAGTGCGTGGACTTCATAGCCTACGTAGTCTTCGCAACATGAGACACAGCTTTTGTGGTTATGTCTTCAAGTCGGATGACAATGTATTGCACACAAAGTTTCACTGCCCACTACAGGCCTGGTGTGCACACTGCTTTGTTTCCAGTCCTTTTGGTGTTTTCACTATTCATGAAGGCAGTTTTCATTTGTTGTGGAAAAAATTAAACTGTATTTTTTTCGTCTGACCACGAGCCATCTTTATAAGTACTGCAGTCCCACACGTGTGTTTGTTGTCATAGCGTTTACCCACGATGCCTAACGTTTTACCCACAACGCCAGTGCAATTTGTGGTCCAATTCTGTATTTGGTCCACTTGAATTGGACCGAGACCTGCGTTTGTAGGCGGGCCGAGTCTGCTTGTTTGTTCTGGATCAGAGTCCGTTTCCGCATTCACAGCTCCCCCAAACGAAGCAGACTTTCCGAGCACTGATTCGAATAAAAAAAGCTTTGTGAATGTGTCCTTTGTGTGTTCAAGTGTTAGCACTCAGACTGGTTAGTGTATGTCTTGTCACCTGGTAATAACCTGCTTCAGATTATATTGAGTAATGTTAATTTCAAAGGAGGCGGACCCCAAGGAAGAAGGGTATGGGATGGAGTGAGTAGGTCTGAAACAGGCCAAAGCATTAAGACATTTCATGAAGACCTAAAAATAGTGTCATCTGGTGGAAAAGGACTCTCATAAAGGCAATGTCGTGGGATATAGCGGAGAAGTTGCATTTCTTCTCAGTCATTTTTTAATATGATTTTCTTTCTCACATTTGATTTGATAAATAGCTTAAAAATTTTTTAAATGACAACATTGTCGCATTCTTTAGGTTCTGTTACCTTTCCACAACTCCAACCACTTCCTATCACCTGAGAGAGGCAGGGCAATAATATGAAGAGTGTGAAATGAGGCATACTGTTTATTACCAAATGGTCACACGAGGGGCTGTTGTCCATTCCAAGGTTCACAGCTATTGCAGTCTGTTGTTTTACACTCAATAAAGCAGGTAAGTGGCGGTGATTTGATGTGGCACAAGCTACTCATAATCCCAGCTGAGCTACATAGCTGCATCTTCAACATGGCTCCTACTTTTATCTTTTTCTCATATGGCACTTACCCAAATAAAGATTTGTGCTGGAATCTGAGTTTAAAGGATTACTTTGTACAGTAATTCAAGGCCTGGTTGTCAACACATCATCCCATAGAGTCCACAAAAAGTCCCTAATTGAGCCAAGGGAGATAAAATGGCCTTTCCTTCATGTTAGCGTTGTAAAATTCGAGGTAATGAATCATGTAGCTTGTGGCTTTTAGCCAACCTGCACACATGTGGGACTTTTCTAGTAAACACACCCCTTCCCTGAAAAGATTAAGGATGTGGGTGTCTCAGGGAAGAAAGAAAAAAAAATAAATAAAAAGTGAGGATTTATTAATATTCATGAAGGTACCATTTGTAAAATAATTATTTTCTACTGTTTACACCTTGCAATCTGTTTATCAGCCTGTATCAAGGCTGATCGGTCTGACATGAGAGTATTAAAATCCAAGGGCATCTGGCTTCTCACGTTGTTTGGGTTTTAAATTAAATAAATGAATATATATATATATATATATATATATATACACATGTATAAACACCACTCATGGCTCTTCCACACTCCTGCCAACCCTATATGTGAAGCAAGCTTTCAAACAAAGACTTACAAATCAGTGTGAGAACAACAGTGTAGGACTATATCCTTACTTGCTATACTGGTATACCAGTATTTCATAGAAAGAGTTTCATAAACAGAAAAGTGCAGTGTAAATACTTTACTCATAAACTGAAAAAAACAAGAACAAAACAAAACAAAATACAACCAAATTGCCTTCAGGGACAGTGAATGTTCCATAAAGCAGATAACCTTAATGTTCTAAGTATTACCCTTGAATTAATGTATCGACCTGTAATATTTTACTTTATTATGGCTGTGAAAGTTTATCAGAAAACAATGTTAAATTTAGCGCATGAGCTTTAAAACTAACAAACAAAATCAGAGGAGAGTGATACAAATCTTTCCGATATATCAGCAGCTTATGGATAAGCTGTGCTAAGTTCTGTCAAACATCCTGCTCTTATTAAGTATGAGAAAAATATTGTTTTTAAAAAATGATATTGAATCTGACTACACAAGAAAATGAAAGGGGAAAAAAGTTTGCTGTTTTCTGTTTTAATAAGTTATGTACTGAACAAGGTTCGGTATTGTTTTGGCTTTTCTGGATAATAGGGGAGTTATTCACTCGTACATCTTATACAGTACCATTTCAGACATTTCCCATTAAACTGTGTGCTATAGGCCTATTATAGCAGTAGGTCTATAGTCATATTTTTGTCAAATCTTTATTCTAATTTATTATTTACTTATTTAGGATGGTGGGATTGATAAGTTATTTCCAGTACAATATTCACAAATTTGGTCAGATCTGCTTCATGGTATTGTGTTCGTCTTGTCACGTTTTTGAATTTAAGATTTTTTGTCAACTTTTCAAGCCTTTTGTAAGGATGATGACTTTTTAAAACATGCATCTCCTTTAAACACAGAAAACAAAAATAAATTTAGTTACAAAAATAAATTCCAGAGGAGGACATTTCAGGTGCCGGAGAGTAAAGTCCTGTCATGTTTTTGGATCTGCCTGTATAGTGTAGAACAGGTGTTTTCACTAACGAGCTCATCTACCTGCAGAGGAGCTGTGCTAATTAAATTCAGCTGGTTTAGTGATTGGTTGGAAATCCTGCAGGACAAGATTTTTACTTTCTGGACCAGGGATGTCCACCTCTGCTGATATTAATTTTAAGCAATTGTCATATATTTACAGAATCATTTTTACAGTTAAACACTTTTTTATTATCATGTACTTATCATGTATTTCTGAGACCTATCGCATCCGTATGAAATAAACCTTCCTGGTGGAAACCCTTTGTACTTTAGTAATTTATGGACATATGTTCAGGGAAGTTCGTTTTTTTTCAACCTGGACCTCTTTTCTAGCATGAAATACGTTAATTGACTCACCCAGACAGTTTTGGTGTAACTTGATTTCCTTCAGGAGATATTTAGATCCACTCGAGACCAGCGTATGTCCAATATAATGTAAGTTATGACGCAGTGCTTTTAATTTTTCATCATCAACCTGTAGCAATTGTAGCAGGACGAAGGAGGGCCTGGGCGGGATTCAGGACTCCCAGGTGAGAGTCATGCATGCTAACCATTCAGCCAAAGGGACATCCCTTGGCTAAGTAGCCAGGGCACATGATCACTCGGAGGCATAGCGACAGGACCGTCAACTGCCACACTATCAAATTTTTGAAGAAAGATGTTTGAACAACTATGACATATGAACACAGACTACAGTTTAGCTGTGCTAGAATTAGCTAACACGCTGAGACCTTTTTGATGTCATTTCATTATGTGCACTGTGTTTAATGAGAAAAAAAGAAATAAAAGTATCCTTTGACAATTCGACTTTGAACCGATGGCAATGCTGCCAAGTGTTCTTAATGTCTGCATGTGCCTCACAGGCTCAGTCGACCACTGAGCTGGCAACACTGATGGCAAATGTGGAGATGGTAGCCCTGCTGGGATTATGATTTTAATTATCATTTAATGATATTATAATTACATTTTCATGTCAGTGAGTCTCAGTGATTCTCCCACTGACTTCCAAAATATATGGCCAGAGGAGCGCACAGTAGGAAGAGAGATCAGAAATGGGGATGTGTGAAGATGCAGCCTTAGATGTCTATGACAAAATAATATCTTGATTGCTGGCGGAGTTGTAGAAGAAGCTGCTGTCAAGTTAGAAATTGACATCTTTAAGAAAAAGACCATAACCAGTACTGTTAAAGTGAAGATTTAACCCTGTAAAGCCTGAAAATGGGCAAGAAATTGATTTTTTTTAAAAAAAACATGAAGTCTTTATTTGGCCATTTAGCAAAATATAAAAAGAGAAATAAAGAATAAATATAACTTTTGTATATTTCCTGTTAATTTCTGCGCTATGTGTCAAACTACAACAAACATTGGACAAAAAAAATAAATAAATAAATAAAAATATTGTGGTGCAAAAGGTATCCACCAGGAGGCAGAAGACAATTATTGAGTAAAACATGGTTTTAAGCAAGGTTTTTACCTTAATGTGATGGAAAAGGTCTCAGAAACTGTACTAAATATGATACGTATGGCATTAAAGGGTTGAGGTACTGATATAATGGATGGATACTGCTGACATACAGAAATGATATATTGAGTTTTGAAGATAATGTGAAGATTTCTGGGTGGGCTACTTATCACATGTGGGAAATTCTATGTGGATAGAGAGGTTACTGACCTTTCGACTTGAGCACTAAATCCATGACTGAGATTACTGCTTTCCATTTTCAGGCCCTGCTGAGCCACAGCGGAAGATTGGACATAAATCTTTTCAAGAAAATAATAAAGGGGCTTGTACTTCTCTTCTCATAGCTTTTAATCTTAGGCCTGAAAAACCACCCACACAGTCACGCAGCTGCACTCACACTTGCATGGATAACCACACATTTGACTCATGTAGACTGCTCAAAAGAAAAATGGTGAGTAAACGAGTAAAACCGAATAACACACATACAGTTAAGATAAACAAAAATATATCTGATTCCTTAAGTTTCATCAGAAAACTGGTATGCTTTTGTCGCTAAAGCCCCCTGGAGGTGTCATTCTGGTGTTGTGCTTAATGAGCACATAACGACAAGCGGCTCTGAAGATGAGCTAGTTACCCGAGCGCATTCTCATGAACGACATTATCGTCCAACTGTGGGAGTGATGTATGAGTGGCCCGAGTTGAACTACATACCAACTGCTTTGCCACATCACAGCTGTGCTCACGATCGTAGACTTTCCAGGAAAATCTGGCCAATATGTGCCACCTGCACCCACATGGATAGCACATCACAGATGCATTCCTCAGACGCACTTGCCCACATGTGCAAGAGTCACACGTATACAAAGTGAACACTTACATAAGTTGCAGTAGGCTGTGAGGTGGTAGCAAGTGCTCTCCCATGTGTCTGAATAGAGGCTAGTTATTATGCACAGCAAGGGTACAGGAAGCTTTTAAAGGCTTAGAAACATATCTTGATGAGGCAAATTTTGTGCATATTTTTACATAATACATGTTTCTGTGCATGAATTATCTTTGTGTTTGTTTTTCAGTGTGATGATTACCTGAATTTGGTGTACATTTACCAAATGATCCATAAAAACAGCAACATGTGCATCATTTGAAGTCTGATTGCAGATAAAATAAGACGGGTACTGACTGCAGTAATGGATACATGAGATGTCTCATAAACATGTGAAATCCAAAACAAGAACTCAAACACATCAATTGTATTCTCAGTATTTTTGTTTGGCACATAGATGTATGTAATTCTGCATCTTGGGGTTAGTACACACAGTCCGGGTGGGAGTTTTTACTGAGCCTGTAGGTGGGAGTCAATCTGCTTCTCTGAAGCTTCAACTCTAATCCTTTTACTATCAGGCCAGCCGTGAAAATGTGACATTGTGCTCCTTCTAAAATTAAATGAGTCTATTCTGTCAGCAACTACAATTGCATGCGGGCATTAATACAACATCGCTGTGAGTATGTGTTAATATTTGTCTGTGTGGAAAAGTATCTTGGCTTATGTGTATGTTTTAAAACATCAATCACCACCTCGTCTCTACCCTCTGGCCCCCATACCAGTGTGCACAGAGTCTTTTGGGATCCTGCAGAGTCAACAGAGTCAGACAGACCTCCCTCGCTGTGTGTGTGTGTCTGCCTGCTAATCCTCACACTACCCACCCGTCTATCTGAGTTAGATATAAAGCAAATGAAATGAACACATATCCCCAGTCGATGGGCTTCTATTTGAAAGCAGGAAGCATTAATGCAAGGTTCTTCTGTACTCCTCCCACACTTTGAGGCTGAGGAGAGAGAAGGGGGGAAAATGACAAGATGGATTTCCCATGGGCTCCTGGTGAAATGATAGATTTGTGGGAGAGAAGTGCAAACGCTTCATTCTAGGCAGAAGCGTAAGAACGCATTTTGCACCAAAGAAATGTGTCAAAGTGTTTTAGATGTTCCATGATGCTTCTTTAATAACAGAAGACCCCCATAAGGCGTGAATCATGTCTTTATAATGAAGCATGAATGAATACTCAAATACGGTTGTGTTGTAAAGAGCAGACAGAGAGTCATTAACAATGGAAGAGATCGCCAAATTGTATTCAGCCATTTACCTCAAAGCTATGGCTTTATGTATATCCATTAAGTTAATTGAAGAGTAATTTTCTACATTTTCAATATTGATAGCAATTTTTTTTTTCTGGCCAGTCTGGGGTAAAATATGCAGGTGCTCAGTACTGGCATGCACACCCCAACCAGTCCCACAAAAGAAGGTACAGAGTGACTTTTCCCTGAGAGGATACATTCATGTATCCTGTTGGTAGTGTTGTAGTGAAGACCACACCTCCAAGACCAAGACATTACTGAGACCAGGGACAGAGACCAAGACAAGTTCAAGTTTATTTATACAGCACATCTATGTAACCAAAGGTGTCCAGAATGCTTCACAACATATAAAAACACTAAAAATAAAATAAAATAAAATAAAAGAACAGCACCAAGAGTTTACAGAAACAATAACAGCAACCAGGTTAGACAATTTAAAACGTGTATTTTAAAAAAAAGGATTAAAAAAACCCATAAAAAATGCAATAACCTAAGCCATTGAAATGCCCAGTATTGAATTACCGAGTCTTGTACAATGTCTTGGCCTTGGTCCCTGGTCTCGGAAATATCTTGTTCTTGTCTCAGTTCCTGGTCTCAGTAATCTCTTGGTCTTGGTCTCAGTTCCTGGTGGTGTGGTCTTAACTACAATGCTCCGTGCACGTTTGACTTCGCTTGAATCTTAATTGTTCCTGACCTGACAGCTGAGCTACAGTTTCTGTATTAACTGCAGAGGGCTCTGGTAACAGGCTCAGATGGCAGTGGTGCTAGCAAGAACCCACTCTGATTCCCGCAGAATAAGAGGAAGAGTGTTAAGTAGACTGAGGAACATCTACAAAGCAATGAGAATGGATGGAACAGTCAAGTCATGGTTTAAGAACTTTGGTTAAAAACATCATGTTTATGTTTATCATCTGTTACAATGATTCGTAGGGGAGGTTTGTTGGGATGATTTGCTGCCGGTAAAGTGGATGTTACCCTATGTTTTAGTACTAATCCTTCAGAAACCTTTGATAATCTCCATGTTTGTCATGCAGCAAGATTCTGTGCCAAAACTCTGTCCATCACTCATGTCAGTAAACTATTTTTAACTTTATTAAACATGTTGGACCTGCCATGACTCACGGTTTTTGTGTTCCACTTCTGTCATTAGTTCCTCATCATTTTTTAGTTCTTTATGGTTTCCGGTTTCATTTTGTAGATCAGTTCATCTCCTTGTGTGTTTTAGTTTTACTTCCTGTTCCCGCCATTCTGGTTCTTTAATTGTCACAGCTTCTTCTTGTTTCATCATCACTCCCACAGTATTTAAGTTTTTCTCTTGTCCCTTGCCAGTTCATTGTGCTAGTTTGTCAGTGGCTCTGTGCCAGTCCTGCTGTTTTCTTAGTTGGTTAATGATGAAATCTTTTCAGCCTCATCTGTGTCCTGGTCAATCTGCAAACCCTGACAGGACCAAAAGATTTGAACCATGTCACTGACAATACACAACTGAGTATTGTTGTCTTTCCCTTTATGAACACTGTGTTCCAATCTTCTGATCTGCTCACAAAGCTCAAATCACCTTAACCTGGTGTCTTGAACATTGAAATAAGTTAACTGCATTCCAGTGGCCTCAGCCCAGGAGCACCTGGATGTGCTGTTATATAAATATGAACCAAAATCTAAGAGGAATGTTTTCAACACCTTGATGAATCTGTAGAATTAAGACAGTATGGACAGAGTGTCCTTGATAAAGTGGTTAGTGAATGCATGCAATATGGAAGACAGATAGATCTTGCCTGAGTACATGTTGGTCAGAGTCACTGGAAGAAACCAAGGAATCATATAAGCTTTTTATTGTGGCTGATGAATTATTTCATCCTCCGTAAACAGGCTTGCAGAAACATAGATTCAAATGTGTAGATTGAGTTGACATTTTAAAAAAAAGAGTTAAAACAGACTTTTGCACTCAATTTTAGAGGCAAATCCTAAAAACTCACCATTGTTGGCAGATAACACGAGTGCACATCAAAGTAGGCTGGAATCTCACCGCGGGAATCTTAGACCGAGCCAAACGTTTGGGATGAATACAAATCCAGCTACGCCCCTCTGCTCAGAGATGCTGCAGCTCATTGCCTTTTTCTTTCAACTCATGCTGGAAAATTCATCACTTGTCTTGTGTATACAGCCATGATATGTGAAGCATACAGCCTCCCTGAGAGGCTCACACCAGCTGCTCGTCTTTTAAGGTGAGGGAGCTTGTGAGCAAGACACTACACAAACAACAGCTCACGCTGGTTATTTGAAGCCTTTATAGACCCACGAGGGGAGACATCCTGCCAAGAGTATAGCAACTTTAGAAAATAGTAAACATCTGTGTTGCTGCTGACTTTGCCTGTAAACTGTCCGCTGGAATTTAATAGAACTTTATGTCCTGCAGTCGCTGCTGGAATCACCTGGATGGCTGTTAATGCGTAGCCTACTATTATGCAAAAATACGGAACATGACTTTGAGAGTATATCAAGATAACTGAGCACAAAGCACTCAAATTCACCCCCTTCCCATAAATGAATATCCAATTAATTATTACAAGAAGTGAGATGTACATCTTCTCCTTGAGATTTGTATGATGATCCAATAACCCATCTTTCAAGGGTTGGCCTTGTAAATTGATGTTTTATTGCAGCTCTTTATTACAGATTTGTAACAATGGGATTCTGAGAGCACATATCCAGCACCACTGCTCACCAGCACTCCATTAAATAAGGTCCAGGGGCATTAATAGATGAAATGCTTGGATTAAATCAAAGCAATTATTTCAAATCCGCTTGATTTCTTTCAAATGAAATCTGTCTGTTTTGCATTCAAGCGGTGCGAGATGCTGCAGGGCAGCTGGCGCAAACATATTGTAAACATTAAAACAAAACAAAAGTGGCAGCTCCAGACAAAAACACAGGATTAGGCATGTCTAAACAAATCCTCTTAAATAGTAGAAATACTCAGGGTGTTTATCTCTACCGCTTTTTTGCAAGTCCGTATCTACAGTATATTCCAAATGTTGCAAAAGGGCTTACTGGATGTTGTTAGAAGAGTTGTTGTTTGAAGGAAAAAGAAAAGAAAATGAACGAGAGTGAGAGGCAAAGCCAAATCCCATCCCTCCCTCCACACCCTGATTAATTATTTCCGAGTTATCCATGAAAGCAATACACTGATAAAGCCAGGACAAACAGAAGCCAATTACTCGTGTTTCCCTGTGAGCTCAGAGCTCCTGAACACCAGCAGCAATGATGGAAAACATTTAAGGCTTGGTCTTAGGGGCTGATTGGACAGGTGTTGTTGGGTTCTTGCAGCCACTCTTTTTGCCTGGGAGCACGTCTTTTCATTACTGAGCCAAGCACACACCCTTATCTCACTGCCTCCATCGATCATGGGAAATAAGACCTTCCATAAGAAAAACCATCTAAAACAACAGCTGTGAAAGAAACGTTGGGAGCTGAACTGTGCCTGGAGGACCACATAAGACCCCGCATCACAGAAGAAACACACACATACACACTTTGGCTCAACGTTTCTAAGTCTCTCTGATATCTACTTGGACTTTATTCTGCTGTGATCCTGCTGCTGCAGCAACATCAATATATCGATTTAGCTGCCACCACACACAGCCACCCTTTGACCCGGAATAATAGTTTTTCTACAGTAACCCTCACAGCTGGATTCCTTCGCTTAAAGCATAATTAAGGAATTGATTAGCAGTCGATTGGTCTGATGATGTATCATGCTAAAAACTGCTAGACTGGCAGTTTTAATCAGATCTGTGTGTGTGTGTCTCATCCATTTGGGACTGTTGTTTTAGTTAGAATGAGTGTATATTTCATGTAGAAACCCTACAGCTTCATGTACTTAAATAATATCCTGAATATCCAACCAAGGGTCTCGCTTGTCAAAAATATAGGGTCCACCTAACATTTGTTAAAGAAGGCATGCATCATCTTCCTCCATGTAATCATCATCAACCATTCTCTGAAGACATGATAATCAAGTGCAATCACTTACTATGCAATCAGCTTCTTTAACTCTCTTAAACAAAAAAGCTTTCCTCTCCCCTGCAGGATGGGCTCGTCTTTCCCCAGAATTCACTCACACAATGGGACTCCCTGCTGGATTGTCAGAAGAGAAAAGAAGGATGTTGACAAGTGTGATTGTTTCGTCACCGCAATCGAGCCTTGTAAACTTGGCCGTCCCCTTGGGATGTCAACAAAGCCTTCACGCAGCTTGGCTTGCCATTGGATGGGGCTGTCATCAAGAGATAATTGACTGTCAATTAGCGACAGAGACAACAACACGAGAGTCAGCGGGAAGGCAGTAAATCACTACCTGTCTGTCTGGCGGCTTTGGCTGCCCTGGCCTTCGTTACTTTCTCTTTCTGCCTCTGCCTCTCTCCTCTGCATGGTATGCTCTGGACTCTCCTGCTGTTTCGCTTATCTCATATTGCCTAATGCTATTCTCTCTCATGGTTTTCTCAATGCTGCTCTGCTTTGTTTCATCTTGCAGCCTCCTTGCAGAATGATCCCCTCAACCAAGCTAAAAAAGCAAAGTGAAAGTGTCTCTCCGCTTGTTTTCACTCAGGTTTTCCTTTGATTAAAAGCTGAATTATCTCAGCAACAATCTCCAGAGAAGTTCTGCTGAGCATCTGCCCTTTGCATGTTCTTACATGCATAAACAAAGTGCTTTGAAGCACTCAATAAGTTTAAATACCTTTTGAATTGATGAGTTGTGTGGCAGGTCTTCGGCAGAGTGCGTCTCCTAGAAAATTTAAGCCTTTTCAAACAATTCAGCAAAATGTTTAATTCCTTATGTAATCTGAATCTTAATGTGCTTTGACGACCGAGGCTGAAATCAAGGCGACAGCTGAATCTTAACTAGCCTGTTGAGTACAGATTGGAAACATTAGGTGCAAATTTGAGGCTGCTGTAAATAAAGGCTTGCTTCTTGGGTGATATAATCCAGGAGACTGACAAGTGCACTTCTATTTTAATAAAAGGGAAATCTGAAAGAAGTCGCAAGGTGGGAGTGCGATAAAGGAGTTCTGAAACTTGCCAGCACTGCAGGAGGACTCGGGTTTGAAAGAAGAAACTATGACTTTAATGCTCAGGAATGGGAGAAGTTGCAAATGACAGCTGCAGGGAATGAGCCAGGTGTATTGTTAAAGATAATGACGGTAGCAAGTGTGTGTGGGTGACAGGGACATTATTCATGGCGTTAGTGATCCCATTTCATGTTGCTGGCATCCCACTGTAGTTTCCATCCTGTCTGCAGAGAGACTGCAGTAAAAGTCTGACTGAGATGCCGTTAAGTCAGCCAAGCATGGTTCAAATGTCATTTGTCTGTAATGGTGTAGTCTTTTAAGAATCAATAATGTGTCCATTATCCAGCAGGGGTCATAAGTACATGGATGTAGAATATTAAAGTTTATTAATCATCAGCTTTAAAATTCAGGGATGGTTTATGGCTTTGATATTCCAGAATTGGAAATTTGACTTTTTGTAAGACAAAATGCAAATACGTAGAAAGAGAGGAAAATGTGGCTATGCAGTGAAATGTAAACTTTCAAACGCTCTAAAAGCTCTCTGCCATCATTGCAGCAAATATAAATAATTTTGGAAATTCTAACCGACCTGAGCTGGAGAGATTTAGTCAGATTATTTTCTGACCGTGGGAAATTTCTTTTTTTTTTTTTTTAAATTTTTTTTATCTGCTTTATAGTGTATACAGTATAAACTTGTAGTTTCAATCATAAACATATACATAGTAAATTGTATGGGTTTACACATGACCTCATTCATCATACTTTTTCTTAAATTTTTTCTTAAACTGGATTATATTTGGACATTTTTGAAATTCTCTCTGAGGATTATTCCATGATTTTACATCATATTGTAAGGCATGTGCTTTTCATTGTTCTTACTTTTAAAATATTTAGATTTAAAAATTGGGATTGTGGATTTTTTTATTGATTTTCTCGATACTACTTTAACTTTTTAAGCTTTCTGAAATTGCTTAGCATCCTGAGGCTAGCATACAACAGAAAAAATATCTGTCAGAACAATCAGAGCGCATCTCAGGGACTTGGACTACTCAAATCTTTGAATGTTTTATACATTAGAGATCATGATAACTTAAGGGGCTCCAACAACCTGGACCACAATCTGCACATGCAGACCTACAAAAGGAAAAAAATACCTGCACCATACCATCAAAACTTTGACATTTGAAAGTGGGTTTTGCCATACAAACATTTAAGTGCTCTTATTAAACTTGTGCTAAATGGTAGTATTTAGTCATAAAAGCAATGAATACCACATTTCCCCTGCAGCACATCAGTGCTTTAGGCATACTGCTGGTTTTGATTAGCCTCTGCTCTAACCTACCTCTGCCACTGTGACAAGTCAAAGACCATTATATTCAGTGAGGAGCCTTTTTTCATGTTTCAGTAGATGTTACAGGATTAAAAAAAAAAAAAAAAACTATTTCAAGCCAGGTTTGTCTCTTCTCTTACCATGGCATGAAAAGCTTTGGTTTTGTCGACACAATTAGACCACCCCCCTCCCCCAATCCCCCCGTAATGACCATTAGGATGTAGACAAACCTTCGAAGGGAGTTCCTAAAAACCAGCATGTTACCAGACACTCACAGCAAGTCGCCTCGAGTCATCCATTTTATTACATTTTATCTCCAACCTGCCGCCCTTTGTCCTAAGGATGATAATGTTTGAATTTCATAGACAGCCATGTCTCTGCCTGGAGCATGAAGTGTTTATTAGGCAGGCAACCTTGAACACACTCAACAGCTGGCACAGAAGAGGAAAGAGATTAGTTTTCTCTTCTTCTAAAACACCAAGATGTGCTTTAGCTACTGGCAACAGATTTAAATGAGTGTGTGTGTTTTCTTGGTTGTGTGTCTCAGAATGTTAATCAGTTTTATTTGAGACATGAATTATATAACAATGTTTAAGTCTCTATGTCTTCCTTGTGGCATCCTTAAACACTAACAAAGGAAAACAATGTCTTGAACATAACTGGAAGCAGATTCTATTAAAAAAAAACTCATCTGACCCATTGTGTTAACACGTCACTGTTCATAAGTATTTCTGTGGTCATTCAAAATGAAAAACTTGGTAGATAACAATTATTTGCTTTAGAAATGCCTTTTAACACCCATTACTGTATTCTTTACTCACTTGTCAACTGGCCATCACATTCCCACATGCTGTTACACTAACAATTAATTTATAAAACCATCACTGCTGAAAACTCTCTTTTCTTTAATCCACATTCATAACAACTGGAACAACACTCCAGTAATTTTACCATCACTATTATCATTCACATTTACTGTATAGCTTCTAATAACTAGAATCTGTTGCAAAAAACAGTAAAACTCTGTACCTAAATCCCACAAGAATCCCATAAAAAATCACCATCAATAGTGTTTTTAGATTTTTTTTTTTTTCGTCCAAATTAAAAATGTCTGTTTAAGATAGAATTAAAGTTTATGAGATGTGGTTTGCTTGATTTGGGTTGCAATTTCAGATCTTACTTTTTTCGTTTAAACTATTCTTACAGGTGTTCTGGGCTAAAAAGAAAGAAAAAACGAGTTATATTGATGGGATACTGCTTAACTTACACATATTATGTTGAGTGTCTTTACAGATGTATCAGCTGGTTTTCTGTTTCCTCAGATTTTGGTAGCACAGGCGTTGTTCATCCTGTCAGGTCCAGCATTAATTTCTAATTCAGCAATGAACAAATTAAATAACAAGGAACATGATTTACATTTGGAGTGGAGCCTTTTATCCACTAAGTTTTCTTACCATAAAGCTCCTCTTTGAAAATGTAAATTTATTGAGCACAATACAGCTGTCAGACCATCTTTCTTGGAATGATGCTTAACAGAAAAAGGCTAATAAACAAACAAATAATCAAAACTTAGGACTTTTCATTACAAAATATTCAAAATATTTTGACAAGTTTTCTATTTGACAGCATGCTTTATACTGTAGCCTGTACCCTACTTCAGGCAACCAACGTCCAGCCAGACGGTGGTCCTTCCTGATATTCCCTGCAAAAGCTGTTTTTCATGCCAGGTAAGTTCTTCAAAATGGGAAAGAGAAGAGGGAAAATTAAGAAAATTAAGCTTAACACACCACAGAAAAGTAAAGTTGGGATGTTGTCTTGCACTACCTTGTGTGTGATGTTGGTGACTGGCTTTTAGTTGTAATGGATAATTCACCAATCGTCTAGGTTGGGTTCTCCATGGCTGAGCTGAGCCGCTGTTGTGCATGGTTTCCTCAATACACAATGATTAATTTTTCCAACTGACTCAGAATTGAGAACAAAAGAATCTGCTCTGCAGCACTAATCATTATGTGTAAACGTAAAATGAGGTCACCGTTTGAGTTGAAGTTTAAGCTTAACTATCCAGACAAGACTCTTGCTTATTTTTAAATATTCAAATTTAATTAAATTGTTTTACATGATTTTATTCTGTTTTTTTCTTTTTAGTTTTTTATGTACTTTTACATGCTTCTTCCACACCCTGTTTAAATGGTTTTAATGTTTTATGCGAAGCACTTTTTTTATTGTCCTGTACATGAAATGTGCTATACAAGTAAACTTGCCTTGCCTACTGTATCTCCTTCTTCCTTTATCCTAATTAAGATAATACATGTTTCTAAAACCCTGAACTAAAGCAAATCAGTCGTCACAAATCATTGATTCCGACAGTTTTACCTATAATAAGTCATATTATTCTGTTTTTGGCAGATAACTGTTTAACTTTATCTTACAAAACATAAACAGCATGACATAGTTTTCTCCAATCAGTCTGAAAACGTGGATGAGATCATTTCCCAGCAGAATGTTTTAGGATGCAGGGCCTCAGATATTCAACAGATTGTAAATACGTGTCTGCTGTCAGTGATCTTCCTTCAGACCTTAAAAACATGCGTAATCAAGCCGCTCCTTAAAATGAGCAGCTTAGACTCGTCACTCATGAGCAGTTATAGATTGAAGAAACCTTTTATGAAGGTTTTCTTCTTTTATGAAGAAACCTCCCCTTTCTTCATAAAATGATAGAAAAAGATGTCTTTCAAAAATTACACAACTTCCAAACATTAAATGATTGTTTTGATGTCTACCAGACAGGTTTTGACAACACCACAGCACAGAGTCTGCTCTAGTTAAAGTCTTCAATGACAGCTTGACCACAGCATTTCAGTCCTGGTACCACTGGATCTCAGTTCCGCATTTGAGAAGGCTGACCATCTTACAATACCATCTTAAAAACTTGATAGGACTTTCTGGGTCCATAATTAATTGGTTTAAGTCCTATTTAAAAGATAGAGACTACTTTGTGTCCAAAGATAACTTTAAACCAAACAAGATTTACCTGTGGAGTTCCCCAAGGCTCCATCTTGGGGCCACTGCTATTCAACATCTACATGTTATCACTTACTCAAATGATGAAAGAAAAGTTACTTTAACTATGCTGATGACACAAATTTACATAACCATCTAACCAGGAGACTAGTTCAATCCAAATATTGATAAAATGCTTTGATCAAATAAAAGATTGGATGTGCCAGAACCAATGGCGTAGCCAGGGGTGTGTCAGGGTGTGCTGGTGCCACCGACAGAGGTAGGTGGCACACATGGCAACCTACTGACCTGACAGTAGGTCAGACTTGCCCAGCAAGCATTGCAGGAGCACTAACTGTTCTTTGACAGACAGCTGGTCGAACTGAATAACCATTTTCAGAGTGGCTCTTATCGGATAATGAAGCTGCTGCCTCCCTGCTGCCTGCATCAGATGCAATACCAGCTGGAGGCATTGTGCGTATTGATCAGGCATTATAAGGTGGCCTCTGAATTGACTGTGAAACTCGTCAAATGGAAAGTGGATGGGTGACATCAGGTCCCGTCCATTGCTGAAGTGTTGAACTTGTGTGACAAAGATGTTTTTCCCAACGTGAACTGTTTACTGGTATTCTGGTAACAATGCCTGTTCCAAGTTGCGCTGCGGAACACCTGTTACCTGGAGTTACAATGCTCACAGAGTGACTGTACAGCATCTTCTGCTCATCTTTGAAAAAGAGCTTGACCCTTATGAAATAATAAATGTGTTCAAAGACAAGCCGCTGTCTTCCCTTTAAAGGGATATGCCACCCATGGGTGATTCACCTGTACTTCCACAGCATATAGTTCCCCTACTGAATGCCGTCTAGTCAGTCCTTTGATATGAAATTGGCTCATCATTTGTATTTGATCAGAATGTGTGGGTCACAAAACGTAATTGGAGAAAAATCTCAAGTTAACCACTTTCACTTTCGCCAAGTGGTGCTATTTGGAAACACCAGATTCCAGCAAATATGCTAAGCTAAGCTAAAGTCAGTGCTGCCAGATTCAGAGAATGACTGGGTCGGCTAGAAAACGCTTCTGCCCACTTGTCCAACTCAGAGTACTGTGGGGGGAGGCTAAATTTCACCCAGAGGTGGCATATGCCTTTAAACTTAGAGCTGCTCCGTACGCACAGGTAAGCAGCGACAGGGATATACTCTGCTGCTAAGCTAACTTGTGTTCAGATGGTTAAATAGCTGCTGATCATGCATAATGGATAAGTTATGGTTCTACTCACAAGATTGTGTTATATTTCACTATGTTGGTCTTATTGGGCAGCAATGACTGGTTTATGCAGTGTTTCTTTTTTAGATCGCGAAGTGTGCTCTTTCTATTTGGCTATTTTATTGATCTATTCGAGAGCTCACATGTGTGACCTGCTCTAACTGTTGACTATTACCGAGAGATCGCGCTCACAAGGTGTGCAGATGTTTTATGTTAATAATGTTGCTTTACAGAGAGATACATTCTTTTGAATGTTTGTGGAGGTGTCACACCTAATATCTTTTTACTGACTACACTTTTGGCCAGAACTCTCTTCACTTAAATGAAGACAAAACTAAAAAGATTTTTGGAGCCCACTGAGAGACATTAAAAGTCAGCACTCAGCTTCAAACAACTAAGTTAAAAACTAACAGCAAAGCCAGAAATCTGAGAGTAGTCATGGACTCAGACCTGAGTTTCAGCAGTCACATTAAAACAAATGTGAGGTCAGCCTTTTATCATGTAGAAAATATATAGAGGATTAAAGGATTGGTGTTTGAGCAGGATTTAGAAAAACTTGCCAATGCATTTATCTTTAGTAGACTAGATTACTGTAACACTGTCTTCACAGGTCTCCCTAAAAAAGTCCCTCAGACAACTGCAGCTATTCAAAGCTACTGATCACCAAGAAAGTGGGTCACATAACCCCAGTCGTCTGATTTTTACACTGGCTTCCTGTTTGTCAAAGAATTGAATTCAAAATCCTGCTGTCAGTTTACAAAGCACTAGTGTAGGGCCAAAATACATTCAGGATTCTCTAGTTTGTTACAAAGCAACCAAATCCCTCAGGGGCAACAGGGTCAAGTCTACTTTCTGTTCCCAATTAACTTTTCCTTTTGTCACCTTCTATTGAAACAATTGTTAATTCCACACACAGTAATTTTTGCATCTTGCATTTCATCTTATTTAATTTTAGCATCTTCTGTCCTTTAAATTCGTTTTAAAAGTTTATTCATCATGTGGTTCTTATGCCTCTGCACCCAACTGTACTGTTTCTTAATGTTTTATGTAAAGCACTTTGAATTGTCTTGTATACAAATTGTGCTGAACAAATGAACTTGCCTTGCCTTACATCCTACAAAGGAGAGATTCTTTCTTATTAGCTTCTAGACCATGGGTTCACCATTTCTTCTGTACACTCTCAAGTTTTTCAGACTCTGACTTTGCTTCCACTTGCTTGTTTGAATTTATAAATAAATCTCTTCAGGGGTATCTAACTTTCTCCTGAGGGGTTTAAATCCATAAAATTAGTTTGATCTAGCCCCTTTTCTTTCCCTTGCTTGCAGACATACCAACAAGTCCAGCTGCAAGATAAAAGGCAGTGTTATGTGGAGACACAAAATCCTTTGCTTTCATTCCATTTTAAAGGACTTTTGTGGAAATGTACCACCTTCATTTACAGAGAGGCCAGCGATACAGCAGCATGGGTTTATGTCTGTAGCCCTTCAAAAGAAAGTTTAGTCAGCATGACAGGTTCTTAGTCTGCATGATATTATTCACTCGCTCCTTCGTCCTAGTTGAGATATCAGATGGCATAATGAACCTGCTGCTGTAAAGAAAAACAATAATCCGTTGCTCTTTTTAGCAGTACTGTGTAAATATGATTGCACAACTTAATTAAAAGACTATTTCCGGTGCTCCGGGGGTGGCCCCTGCCTCCGGGGCCGGGGGACCCGGCTTGGCGCTGGGGGGGGGCGGGCCGGCGGGACGTGCCTCCTCTGGATTTGGCCGGTCCTCACGACCTGGTGACGTCTAGTCACTGCGCCGGGGGCCGGGGCGCCTCTGCTGTGTGCGTGCGGGTGTGTGTGCTGGTGGGGGTGTGTGTGTGGTGGGGCTGGGGGGTGTATCGTTGTCGTGTCTGTGTCGGGATGTGGGCATCCGGGATGTTGGTGTCGCGGGAGCGGCCATGTGGGGGGTGTGGATTTCCCCTGTGCTTGTCCTGCGTGTGGGGCTCTGGGGGTCGCGGACGGAGCTGCGCTTTCCGCCGGGGTGCTTGGTTTTCGGCGGACCCGTGGCCGTGTCGTGTCGTATCGATGTTGGGGTGTCTGGCGTGGCTGTCGGGGTGTGGGGTTTTGTCCATATCGTTCAGCTCTAGTGTGTGGAGGTGGGGGGTTGCGGGGTGGCCGGGTCTTTTCCACGCCGGGTGCCTGTCCTGCCTGGCCGCTGTGTCGGTTGGGGCTGGCCTGCGCTGGTGGTCTCGTACGGGTTGGTCTCGCGTGGTCCGGGGGCTGGGGGCGGTGGACTTGTGGCGTGGGGGGGCTGGTGGCCCCGCGGTCCCCGTCCTTGGTATGTGTGGGTGGGTGTGTGACTGGAGGGGGGGCGTGAATGCGGTTGTGTGTGTGTGTGGCTGCCTGTGGGGGGGTGTGGAGATGGGTGGGTGGGTGGGGGTGCATGGATGATGGGTGTTTGGGTGCGGGGGTGGTGGTGCATTGGTGGGGTTTGTGTGTGTCAGGTTGGGGGGGGGGGAGGAAAGGGGAAAAAAAAAAAAAAAAAAAAAAAAAAAAAAAATAGCAGCTCTGCGTGCCTCTTGGGGGGTTTGCGAGGCCTGGGGATGTTGGGCCAGTGACTCTGGCCCCTCCGCCGACCCTTTCCGCTTCCGTCCCTTTTCCCCCCTCCCTGGCCTGGCGTGGTCGAGCGCCCACAGGGGCTGAGGCTGGCCCCTCTGTGCTGAACGCCGGACGCCGGGCCGTGGGGGCGGCCATGCCTGCCCTTTCTGCCCTGGGGGGATCCCGGGAGGCAGGGGTACCTAATGCCGGTAACGGCTCTTCTTCCAGGGGGGGAATTCATACCCCCCTGGTCTCCCTTCCCAAGACCCCCCCCCCCCTGCTCTACCTCACACACACACACGTAGGGTTTTGGGGAGGGAGCGTGTCAAGCGGGCGTGGTGAGGGAGGGCACCAAAGTGCCTTTGCTTGCCACGTCTAGAGGCAGCCTGCTCCCCAGTTTTAACCACACTTAGACACCTAAACACATAAAATAACAACAGCTCACAACCACTTCTGAGGGGCGGGCCATATAGTGTGTGGTAGGAGGGAGGGGCCGGTTGGGGGGACATGCCCCCTACGCGACCCCACTCCCGGCATGACTTGGCACTGCCCCTCAGTTTTAACTGCAAACAACACACATCTTACACACACAGTCATGAGTGGGGGGTGGGGGGGGGACAGGGTCCTTTCATACCCCGGTCTCCCGGGCGCTACTGGGGGGGGGGGGGACAGTGGCTACTTCACGCGCCAGTGGTTAAGGCTGGCTGCGTTGCGGGGGATCTGCTGGCCTGGGGGATGCCTGGCCTGCTGCGTCCGGGGGTGGGGGATGGGGGGGGGGGGGGGTGGTGGGGGGAACGTGTTGGGGGCTTGGAACTCGCGGCTCCTTCCCCGGCCCGGGCTACCACTCAGGAGGCACGAGGGCATGGGCAAGAGAGAGGTGGGTATGTGGGAATAATGAATGAGAGTGTGAAAGAGGAAATGTGGGAGGGAGGAACTTGGGCTGGAAGAGGGAGGAGATGTGGGTAAGTGGTTGGAGGAAAGGGGGGATGGAGGAAGGAGAGGCATGCTCGTGAGTGTCTAGTAGGGATGGTCGTGAGGGGCTGAAGGAAGGAAGGGCGGGAGTGTGATAGGTCAGAGGGATGGGCGGGGCTGGACATGTGAGGGGGGGACTGTATGGGGTATAGGGAGGTGGGGGCGTATGTGTGGGGGGGTGGGGAGGGGTTGGTGCAGTTATGTGGGGGGAGTGCATGTGTGTGTTAGAGAGTATGAGGAGGTGGGGGTAGGTGTGGACGGTAGAGGGAGGAGAGTGTTGGGGGTGGAGAGAGGAGTGAGTGTGGGTATGTAAGGTCGGAGAGAGGAGTGGGTGGGTGTATGCGTGTGTGGGGGGGTACACGGAGGTGTTGGGTAGGGCTGGGCGGTGTGGGCGGAGGTTCGTACCTCGGTATTCGTGCCGGGCATCTTGGTGTCGGTGCGGTGCGGTGTGGCTGCGGGTTGGTTGGGGGCCGGGCGCTTTGGTGGGGGGTGCGGTTTTGTCTGTGGCTTCCGGGGTTTTTTGTGCGGGGCGGGCGCAGGGGGGATCTGTATCTTGTATGTGGTTGCTCTTGCGGTATTGATGTCTTGGGTGCCTGTGTCTCGATGTGGGGGCGGTGACGGTATATCTTTCAGCCCCAGTGTTGGGGTAGGTGTGTGGGGAGTGTGTGTGTGAGCGTGGTGGCGGGGTAGGGGGTGGTAGAGGTGGTGGCGCCCTGGTGTCAGGTGTATGGGGCAGGGACTTTGGGGTGGGGGCTGGCCTGCCCTGGGGGGGCGTCGTCTGGGGGGTCCGGTCCTCCTGGGTTTCGGTTGGGCCGCCCGGGTCCGGGGGGGGTGGCTGCTCCTGGGCGCTTGGGCCCTGGGCCCGGCGCTGTCTCCGCTCCGGGGGACGCCCGGCGCCCGGTGGGGTCGGCAGCTGCTGGTCTCGGTCCGCTGGGGCCTGGGCCTCCAGACTGCGGGGGGCTCCGGCTGGGGCCGCCTTTTGCCGCCCTTCGGGGGATGCATGTCCGCTCTTTGGGGGGGGGGTAGCTGGGATCCGGGCCTCTGGGTGGCTGCTGGGGGCCTGGGTCGCGAGCCTTGCGGGCTTCCTCCTCCTTGCAGAGACGAGGCTGCATCTGCATGACTGTATCACCACGGAGCACCCTTTATTATGCATGTTGACACTGTGACACTGCTTCCCATTGCGATGACTAGGTCGTACCTCTTCTCTTCTCTACTTCCCATTGCGCTGGCTAGGTTGTACCTCTTCTCTACTTCCCATTGCGCTGACTAGGTTGTACCTCTTCTCTGCGTAGTTCTGCGTGTGTTTGTATGATCTGAGGATATTTAAGCCACCTGCAGGTCCTCCTGTAGGGGATTGCTTGTTTTGTTTTCCAACAGAGACCTTGGTTGTTTAGGGATCGCGGTACAGATGTACCAGTGAACTGTGTAAGTGGATTCATGTTTTCTCTTCTCTCTCTCTTCCTCTTCCTTACTCCTCTCTCTCTGTTTCACTTTCTATCATTACCTCTATTCACTTTCATTTCTCCCTTGTCAGGCCCAGCAGTATGAAATGGAATGGTGTAATAGACAAATGTTTAAATAAAGAAATAAAAAAAAAAAAAAAAAAAAAAAAAAGACTATTTCATGCATTTCCTTTCGGGCCTGTGTGCTATAGATTTGTTATCATATTTGTTAGATGTTATAGAATCATTGTAATAATGTCATTAAAAGGTCTGAAAAAAGGCTACTTCCTTCATAATTTCTCCATTTCATTAAAATCTAAACACAGAACTACTTCACCAGACATTATAGAGTGAAGTTGGTGTTTTCTAAAACAAAGTAAGAAGTAGGCTACACACTGTATCCTGTTGACTTCAAAACAATCTGACAACTTTTTGCAATCATAGGTGTCTCCCCCTTCTTAGCCAGTCATTTGCATCAGCTTTAATTTTCTGGCAACTAAGCACAACAATTTGTTTTTAAGTTTGAACTCTACCAGTCCCAAATGTCATGTGGTCTCATTCATTTATGTACATAATAAAATCAATGCACCTACATTCTGTAGAGAGGTGCAAGGAAAGTCAAGATGCAGCCACACAGGTGCTATAGAGAATCAACTCCAGCCAATTAAAATGCAGGATTTTGTTGCACATCTTTCATTCTATAAATACATCTCAGAAATAACAGCACAGTCCTCTCATCAGTTATTCAACAGAAACATTTTTCTTCTCTGCTCTGAGAGGAATAAGCAAAAGCAAATGTAGTCACAAAAACAGTCTAAATTTAGAGACTGGCATTGGAGATATAGGTAAAGCTCCACAGCTGAATTTGCTAATGCATTTGTGCAGAGGGCTTTAGCTTCTTTTGTTTGTTTTCTTTCTTTCTTTCTTTCTTTTTTTTTTACCAGAAGGTTTTTGTGATCTTGAGCTGTAGCCTTGAGGACTGTGATAGAAATTAAGCCAAAACAGAGCCTTGGGCTTGGCAAGTAATGTCCTCTAAGATGGGAACATTTACCGCACATAAAATCTGTATGCCCTTTCGTTTTTAACCATTTAAACATTTTCTTAGTGGAAGAAGCATTTTCCAGCTTGCATTATGAATTAACAACACATGACAAAAATCTGCACCTGCTATATTTATAAAGCAAAGGATCAGCCTCTTGAGATTTTAGCCTAGAAAAGAAAAGAAAAGAAAAAAAACTCCTTTATTCTCCAAGTGGCTGCACTGAAAACATAAAATGAGCTTTTACTTTCTTCCTTCTTTTAATTTCTTTTTTTAAGTAGATCACAAACCACTCCAAATAAAATATGTTAATTGTAAATCTTTTCAATTTCACAGCTGTAGGGATGAAATGACCTCAGTGCCAGGTGGCAACTTGCGTGCTTTTCATTTTCATTTTTTCTCAGCTTTCTCACTGCTTCCTTGGAAGCCCTTCATAACCCCAAAGCAAACCTCAGAATCATTTGAGACAAGTTGGAAATCCTTTGGTTATTATGTACCACACCCCCAATCCAATCTTCCATTTGACAGATTGGAAAAACAATTAATTTTTCCAAAGAAAAAAAAAAAATCTTAAATTAAATTCAGTCTTACTCTGCCTTCTGGTTTTTAAAGACTTGCCAGTGTTACTTTTGCAAGGAATGAAATTGAAATGTATGATTGTTGCAGCTATGTGCAGTACGTATCAGCTAAAGAAAGCGCTTTGACTCAGATTACAGTTGGTGAAAGACGTGCCGCATGCCCACTGTAACCAAAACACAAATGTCAGAGAAGTTCAGAAGTAAAAGGAAAGCAGTTTCCAAGTCTTGCACCATTCTTGAGTAAAACACAATAACCAGTTTTAAGAAATATATTTCCAGAAAGACTGCTGTGTTGCATTTTAGCTGCCAGAAACACGAGGAAAACAAAAATATAACCGAGTTCATTCCTCGCCCACACTGATCTTTGGCTTGATCCACAAATCAGACAAGAAATAGTGATGGACTGATGGAAACTGACTCGTCCCAAACGGACTGGTGGAGTCAAATAGGCCGCAGTAATTCTTTGAATTAAGAAGAAAAGGGAGGAAAAAATAAAAAGATACCCCAATGAATGGGAGCTGGTGTTGATTCTATCTGATATCCATTTTCATGAGGTGATAAAACTTGAACAAATTATTTTTAGAGGAGCACATGAAGCCATACCCAAATCAAACACATCACTATGTAGAAATCATAGACACCAGAAAGGAATGAGCTAAATATTTTCCTTCTCACTGTCTTGTTTTCTCAGACATACTTATTAAACAATGGAAAAACAGTCTTCCTTTGATCCAAACATACTTATTACTTCAACCTGCTGGTGTGCTTGCTGCTGAGGAGCGGATGTTTAGCATGTAAAACAACAACAATGAAAAAAACAAAGGAGCATGCTCTTTGTTTTATTGTGTATGAGATCCCCACATCTCTAGTGCTGCAGCATGTTTAATGACAAAGACATCATCTTGTGACTCACTTCTACTCTGCTGTAATGAAAGCTCTTCCCTGGCTTGTGCTGCATTTGCAGTCACTGCTGCTGCACGCTCTGGCACAGCTGACCTTTATATATGGATTCAGCCGCACAGGAGTGGAGCTCCTGCATGGAACGTCTGGTTATTCACAACCGTACAACAGGGATTACAAAGAGGAGGTATACATTTATTTACAATCACAGATACCGCTACGATCTATTCTTGCAAATGCGGTAGACTGTAATCCAGAGTCTGCAGGATGTTGAGCAAGATAACAGCTCTGTCAGTGATAAATTTGCTAAGTGGTGTTAAGTGGAGTAATTTCCTCCAAATAAATGTGGCTAAAACCAGAGAATTGTCTATTGATTTTCTGAGGAAACCCTGTCCCCGTGCCCTGCCACCATGCAGGGATTAAGTGTGAGCCAGTGGTGCGGCAACAAAAGTACTATGTCCTTGACAAGAAGCTTAATTCTCATGCAAACAGATATTGTCTGTAAAGAAAAAAAAAAAAAAAAAAAAAAAAAACGACTCAGAGGTTGTTCTTTTTAAGAAAGTTAAAAGTGGACATGATAAATCCCATACTGGTTTGTCATGATGCTTGCTGTTTCTTTTGCCATAATAAACAGCAAAGAAGTACTATCTTGTGTTCTGATTTTTTGGTGCTACCCTTATAACATGCGTCTCCAGAATATGTTGCGAGGATTGTCATGCAGACCATTGTTTAAGATTCTCATATTCTTTATATGTTGAAATCCATCATGGCAGAGATTTAGTTTTGAGAAAAAAAGCTAATACACCAAAATTGACCCACATGTGTGAGTGAATAAATGTTAGGCAACTATTTCTTAAATAATTACACCACAGGAACAATAAAGTTTTACTGTAACCAGTCTGAGGGCTGGATACTAAGATCCAAATTTGCATATAGTAATTTTATCGTGCAATCAAGAATTTTGCGCAGGGGGCTGAACCACGGTTTGGGGGTGATTTACTAAGATTGAAGGTGCTAATGACAGCGGATGCAAACGTGCTGGAAATGCCCCTTTATAAATGAGAGTTTTGCATGTTTTAAGGTTTGAGAGATGACAGCACAAAAGAAAATACGACCCTATATGGAGATTTTCGTGGAGAAAGGAAATTAAAATATAATTTGAAATAAGTATGATAAATATGAACATTTAAATAATAGAACAGGTATCCTGCAGAGCCTAAGAAGTAGCCAATTTGTAAAGACATGGATCAGGAGTTGCTGAACCAATAAAAGTGTCTGTAGCCTCGAACATGGTCTGTGATATCTATGACGCATGAGGTGCACATTCTTTGGCACAATGCAAACGGCTCCTGTCATCCTGTCCAGCTGCTAAAATCCAAGTTAAGAACTGCGCTCTTAGAACTGCTCTGTCTGTATGCGGCTAATGACATTTTTTAAACAAAAAGGGAGAGGAATTTGGTTATTTTTTCATCTGGTCACATCATTTTATCACACCTACTTATTCAGAATGAATAGCTTGGCTCGTCCTAACTTGTGATTGGTACTGTATGATCCAGAAAGCGAGAGGCATTCTGAGCCTTTTTAAGCAGCGCTACTGAGCCCTGGCAGATTTTCACGTTGTTGCCTCAATAAAGACGAATTTAGCATCCAGCTTGCATTCCATCTCTTCTCTGAACTCTCCCCAGCCAGTAAAAATCAGTCTGATATTGAAGCTCTTATCTTATTCTTGCTCTGTCCTGTTCTCTCTTTCTTTTCCTTCTTGTGTTTCTTTGCAGAATCAGCTACGGTGTGCGTCCAAAACGGCCAGTGTGTCCAGTTGCTGCGATGTAACAAGGTGCCGTGAAGCAAAACAAAGCTCTCAGTGATGTTCTGGGCTGGAGCACAAAGAGCAGCTTCTCAGCCATGGGTGGCTGCAGAGCAATGATGGCTCCAGGAATGTGTATCGTCCATGTCAGTAAGTCACAAGCACAAAGGCTGGAGAGTTATGTAGCGCTGCTTTAAAATCATAATTATTCTTCTCGTTTTGGTTAAAACAGTTCTGCTGCTCAAGTTTGAGGCTCCCTGTCCTCATGCTTGAAACAACTCAAAGCCACAGACTAAAAGCAGATTAGCATCCAAACTGCTACGTAGCCACTCTGTTGTGATGTTTAGCTTTGCTGTGATGAGATAAAGCTGGAAAAAGTTTAATTCGCAACACCTCACATTGTTTATGATGCCTTCACAGATGTGTCCTGTGCGCTGATCTACCCTCATGACATCATAGATGTTCATTTGTAAACAGAACGGATGAAAAAGGATGCAACCTTCATGATCAACTTTAGCAGATTTTCCAGTGATTTGACCTCAACAAAACAGATGATCTTCTGCTATGTTGCCTTCTGCAGTGATGGCACAATAATCATGCTCAGCATTTAACCGACTGCAGGTTTCTTCTATAGTGAATGTGGTTAGGGCACAAAGGAAGGTCTTGCTTCCTGCATGAAGCAAAGACACAAGTTTCCACCTACACTTCATGACTCAGTCCAGCCTTGCTTTTGCTTCCAGTATCTCAATTTCTCAGCCAGTTCTTCCAGGCTGTGAGGGGTTTCCAGATAGCTACATTTCTTTACGGTATATAACTCCCAGAGAAAAACATTTTGCTTTTCAGAAGGGTCATTCTCCCTTTCAGGTTTATTTGTCATTACATTTGAACATGTCCGTATTTGCACTATGTACATGTTGCCTTCACACAAGATGGGAAAAAAAGATCCCCAAACTTATACAAAAAATAAATAAAGGAAAGAAAAAAAGAAGTCGAGCACAACACAAAGAGATCACTGTCACCCTGGCATTGCGACTGACTTTAACGCCTTTGTGTTGGATGTGTAGCTCATCACAATGAGGAGAAACAGCAGCATCATAGTTCACATACTGTTGGAATACATTGCACAAGGTTGCTGAAGAGGCCGAATAAAAACATCATTTGAATGACACGCTACATAACAAAGCATGTTCATCATTATCTGCAATAAAACTTTTTCCAGGGGATGAAAGTGCCTTTCACTATACTTACAGTGATGGTCATGATGTGTGCATTCATTGAAACCAATGGATCATGAGTCACTGAAGAGCGTGAGTGGTAGGTTGTAATCAGAGGCTACGGGAGCTTAAATACTTAATATAGATCCAGCTCATCAGATGAGAGAAACTCAAACACATAAGTAGAATCAGTCTGCATTTAGCTCAAAGTGGTCTGTTTCTGACTGGCTTTAATCCAAAGATGACTGGATGTTTACGCAGGCAGCCAAAAATAACACTGAAAATAAAGCGTGCAGTTTAAGCTTTGGTTTAGTTTGAGCAAAGCAAACTAGAAACTTCTTCTTGGAGAAATTTCCATCTTCATTAGTACAACAGAGCTGCGCTAAAACTTTCACAGAGACAGGGATGTGTAAATGGACTGTTTACTTGCAGAGTTTGACAGCAACCAGCGACACCGAAAGTGGCTTATTAGCAAAATTAATGTGGCTGTGCTATTTTAGGGTTATGCTCTAGAGAATACGCATTCCCTTAGAAAAAGTCATTGCTCTGGAGTTAATTTTTCACATAACTGTCAGGAAGAATGCAGGACTTGTGCAGGGAGGTGTGCAGTGTCACCTCTTGAGGCTTCATCATTTGCATCACCTGCCTGGGTTATAATCTACAATACAGCCAAACTAGAACACCAGTAACTTGCACGTCTTTTTTATAAATTCTTTGAAGTCAGAAGTGTGTGCATGAGTTCTTAAAAGAATGGAGGAACAAATAGAGATCTCCCAGTCCTTTATCTTTTTTTTCTAGCGGGAATGAGGGGTGTGGGGTGAAGCATTGTGCAAAATATGAGTCCCTTCAAAGTCTGATCAATTTTAATTTAAGCTGTTTTATGATCTAATGAAAACAAGGTCTAAATTCAATCCATCATAGATCGCAGTTTACTGCTGGTATAGCTAGACTCATGCACAGAATAACTGATCAGAGCAAAATTCAAAGCTGTCAGACAGCGACACTTTTGTTTATTTGTGCAGCCCTGGAGGATATGGAAGGGCTGCTTTTTAATGACACCATCAACCTGATTTATTAGCTCCTTATTCATTGTGAATGGCTGATGCTGAATTTGCTTCCATGCTATAAGGTGCAGAAGTTTGCGCCTTTATTTGGAGAAGCTGGACATCATTTGCACTGAATTTCCGACCATTTCACCAGCTCACATCTGTGCTTAGATTCCTTAAAGTGAGGTTAGTGAAGATTCCTTCAGACAGCAAGGAACGCATAAAGACATATGGAAAAAAAAGAGAACCCCCCCAAAACACATTTATATGTTTGTAGGCAATCCATGTCTGTATGAGCATTTTTTTCAGTTCTCAGGCATGTTTCTGATGGACGGACACCTGTAGACAAAAGACGGACCTAAGGCTCCTTTGAAATTCTTGCAATTCATGCCAGTGCAATAACTTTAAAGACAACAAAACATCTTGTATTCTTAATAGCATTTTAACTTTTTCCACCTTATGGGTTGTATTCATTCAATACCAAAAGTTCTGTATTTTTTAAAACCCTGCATTTCTCTGGATTTATATCATGATAAAGTCCTTTCTCTTTCATAATTCAACATTGAATGTTAATGAAAACTTTTTTAACCTCCACTGTGAGGGAGCCAGTTTGAGACATTTGTAGTCCTGGTGCTTTGAGTTGATGAAGGAGATCCTGGTGGCCAAATTCAGATGACAGGTAGCAAGACTCCACAGAGAGGCTCCATTTTTAACAACAGCGCATAATACAACAGAGAAGTGAATTTAAATTGGTTTTCAACCTTCTTCAACCTCATTACTCAGTAATCAGATGAGTTTAGTACATTATTAACGTCTTTTTCCTCTTCAAAGTTCCCGTAGGGGCCTTGGAAGCTACGAACCAGTCACAAGATGATGAAGCCAACATGGTTTAAGTCAATGGAATGCAAATCCAACATGGAATCCTTCCATTACTCACATCCTCTGTGTCAAAAAAAAGAAGAAGAAAAAGAAAGAAAGAAAATTAGTCCCCAGTCCCCCTTTTCTTGCCCTGTAGCTTGACCCCTCTCCAGTCACTGTGGCTAATCTGGGCTGACAGATGGTCTGTAGAGAGAGAGAAAGAACGCAGGAAACAGAAGAGGGTGGAGGGAAGAAAACTGTACATCCCCGTAAAACTTTCCTCAGAGTCTGCAGGTGCAGATGTTCCCCAGAGGGGCTTGTTTCCTCCTCCTCCCTGGAGA
Organism: Atherinomorus stipes; assembly: GCA_023101725.1. Taxonomy (NCBI): domain Eukaryota; kingdom Metazoa; phylum Chordata; class Actinopteri; order Atheriniformes; family Atherinidae; genus Atherinomorus; species Atherinomorus stipes. Next base: position 124,474 of record JALJCO010003832.1, read on the forward strand.
TGTACAGCAGAAGGGGTTCTCCTGCTATATGTGTCCTGGTTTTGAGAGGTAGGCGATGAGAGCTACCACCACCCCTACATACACGCCGGTGCCTATAGTGATGGAGAGGGCGGCCAGGAACAAAGCCCTCCGGGAGGCGATGTTGGCCAGTGGGAAGTCACCTTTGTTCACTGCCTTGGTGGTCTGTAAAAGAGAAAATGAAAGGAAATGGAGAGTCAGGAGCTAAATACTGTTTTCAGCTATCTCAAGAGAAAGAGGGAGCAGTTTAGAAAAAAAAGAGAAATCAAAGCAAAACCTAATTGCTATTTATTATTTCTGTGGAAGTGTGGAAAAAAAAAAGAAAAGGAAATGGATTTGAAAGATGGGGGCTATTTACTGAACCGAGGAGAGCTCATCATGCATGCCAGGACAAAAATGTCAATTAGTGTGAAAATGTCAAGTACAGGGGGTTACGGGCAGCTCAGCTTCGAGCGTGAATGATAAATGACATGAAAAATGTAGATTCATCACCATCTGTCATCAAATAAAAAAAGATATATAGATGTTTATCCTAATGTGATTATCGTTATAATAAACAAGCTCAAAAAGCCTCATTATTTTGTCCACATTGATTTATTACTGGAATGTTTTCTTCTTTCTTATTCAAGGTAGCAGCCCCCACTGCCATAACCCACTACTGCAGGCAGGGGCCCATTTTGTCATTCCAGTAAAATCTTATTTCTAATAACTGGATTTTATCAACAGATAAATCATATTAACAGAACCAGACTTGTTCCCCTCTGATGACTTTAAGAGAAATTATATTAAATACCTGATTATATAAATCTCTTTATTATAAATGTTTAAATCATATCTCTAAATAAAAAATGTTTACTTTATCATAAATTGTCCCTCTATGGCATGGTGTTGTCCCCCAGGCAACTATCCATATACAGTATTTAGTACTAACATTGCCCCTATAACATTTCTGAGGAGGCAAAAGTGAAAATGAAAAGAAAAAAAAAAAAATACCGATACCAATATCAATACTCCTCAGTCGGCTACTGATATTTATCATTACTCTTAATGATACTACAGCAAAATTTGCAAATATTAAATGCTTCTCATAGAAGATCATAGAGAAAAGCATACATAACTAGAGCTGTGCATTGGAGGCATTCTGCAGCATTTGGCCAGTTTTTGTGAAGAAAAAGGAACATATTTACTTTCTCAGTAGGACAGCTTTTTCAGCATGTGAAAATAAGTAAGTGCGTCTGTCTTACTCCACCACCGGGATTCTGCAACGGTTTGGTAGATATTAAAAAAGTATCAATAAGACTATCATTTGTCTACAATCTTAACGACACCCTGCTATTGTTAAGATGAGAAACCGGTAGCTACCAAACAATACTAGTACTCGGTATACATCCCTAATTTTCCCCCTAAAAAGATAAAAGTTATAATGTTTTGTTGATTTATAAACTACACTGAAAAGGAATAATGTTGAGGCTACTGTTCATTACTTTCCAACAATGCACAGTACGGTCTGAGAGTTAAGACACTTTCCCATTAAAGAAAAGGCTAAATTCAAAATAGTAATTCAGATAACGAGAAACTAAAAAAAAGCAATAATGAATAAAAATGTACTAAATTATGATTTAGTAAAGTAAGACAAACGTTTAATTGTGGTTTGAAATGATAATAATAATAAAAATGAATCAACGAAACGGTCCAAGACAAATTAGAGCACCTTGCTCATGAACAGTGGTCAATACCTGCCAACAGGTGCAGAAGTCTGATTGGACGTTACAGAAAACACTTGTAGTAATTGCTCAGTAAAATTTTAGTTCAGGAGCCCCATCATGTTTGTTTGCTTGTTTTATTTTTTGTTTGTTTGTTTTTTTATATTTCTGTGGAACCACAATTCAAAACCGATGTCATGATTTTTTTTTTTTCAATTTCAACTTCTTTCACTGACAGCTGATTTTTTCCATCTTTAATGGGACTGTCTAAACTTTCGGCATGTAGTGTATTTCAAAGATTAGTGAAAATGGTGAAAATGCTCCTTGATTCTGCCCTATCATCTACCTCGCTATATCCTATGCGAATGTATTCTCCAATACCATCCAACTAAGCAGATAAAAATGCAGAATATAAATGTACAGATTGAGCAGACAACAAAACCTGTTATGTACTGTAGCACTGAGCTAATCCACTCTGCTCTGTCTTATGGTATCAGTTGAACCACTTTCCAGATAAAGGCCTGGTGAATAACAAGCCTCTCGCACAAGTGCGATCCCAGTCAACAATAAAAGTGCCAACAAGCTTAAAAATGCAGTAAAACATACATTACAGTATATACAGGGAAACCTTGGATAATACATAACTGTATGGAAACTGTTTAAAATAACTAATTATCACCTGGTAACTAGTATTCATGATGTCTATATAATTGTAAAAAAAAATAATATTGTAAAAACATTATTTCCAGTGTTAATATTGATGTTTGCAGCAACTCTGGGAGCTTCTGCTCCAGAAGGATGAGATCAGCTGAGTTATATTAGCAGACATGTAAAAAACAACCACATAGCTGCGCTGAAAACATGCCCGTACTTTTGAATAATTTCATACCATTTTGAGAAATAATCTAAATTTCAAAACGAGTACAATAAATGAAGGTTAAATCGTGGTTAAAGTCTGTCTTCCTTGGGTGCTGTTGATGAGTTCACAAGTCAGCAGCCACAGAGGATATCGTAATATTTGATTAAACTCCAGTGCCAGCAGTAAAACGGGAGAAAGACTGACTACTTTCATTTCTTATTTTCATTCACGTTGTTAAATTGTAATTCATTATTAAAGCATCAATAAAAAAAAAAACAAAAAAAACCTTGACACAGTTAAGGGTTTAATTGTCTTCAGCCAAATGAATTCAGATAATTTTTTATTGTAATGCTGCCCCATATTGATGTATTTAATAGTTGATGACATTTAGGAATGTCAGGAGTGCAGTATGTTGCTACACAAGCATGCATTATTGTCTGTACCATCATGCAATGGTCAGACTATCATGCTGAATACAAACAGTCCTGAATTTTATGATGTAAAAACGTGAAATGACCTTTTTGTTGCCTTTGCCTCCATTTTATTAACAATGCAAATGTGCAGATATATGATGAGGTTGGACTCAGGTTCAATTCTCGCTCATCTAAAAGTGCAATTTCTGCTCTAAGACTGAGGTTTCCAGGGATTGGGCATGCTAGCTGTTTGCAGCATCCACAGCTCTGTGAAGTTTGCATCTGACACTGGCAGTGAGCAGAAAACTAAACACCAAAGCAAGTCTCCATACAGCCTCCATATGAAGACTGACCTTCAACTTTACTCTAAAGCTCTAAGACGGTGGATTAAAGTCTCTCACATATAAGGTTCCTTTGCTGAATGCGTAGCCTTGTTTATAACGATAGAAATCTGGGAGGACTTTGGAGTCAAGCCACATCTTCTTTTAGAGAGGAGCCAGTTTCAGATTCCCGGCCCTGTGGCCACGTATGCGCTGAATGGCTAATTAAAGGGAGAGCCTGCACAAAAACAACAAACAAAACTTACAGGTTGATTTTTAAGCTTATGTGCAATGAAGTAAACAACAAATTTTCATATTAGAGATGACTGTAAGAAAAAAAGAAGTCTAGTAATATATGTAATACAAACTCAATAAAGATGCTATTTCATTAATTTTACTCATTCACGGTCCCTCACTCTCACCCTCCTCCTTTTCTCATTGGCTGAGGCCTGTCATTTCATTTAAATAAGTTTTTATTTTGTGATCAACACAGTATGTTTTTGTTTGTGCTCAGGTTTTGGCAGGTTGAGGAACCCCTGTTCATCTTTACTCTGAGAGACTACCTTTCTACAGTGCTCCTCTTACATCCAATCATGTTACTGATATGCTGCTAAATGAATTAAATTACTCCAGTTTTCTTCTCTGTTCTGCTCACTTTTTCAGCTTTTTGCATTTTTGTTTGTGACATTTGAAAACCATTAAATTATATTTTTATCTCCATTTTACACAATGTCCCAGCTTCTTTTGGAACTGGATCTGTCCGATACAAAGAAATCATTTTGGAAGGTGGGATGATGGGAAAGAAAACGCTTACATGGACTCTTAACTTGAATTATTTAACTAAACTAATGAATAAAATTATTCAACTAAATGTAAATGTTAGAATAACTGACAGCAGTCCTGGCATAAACTCTTTTGTTACTTCATGAACATGGTTTTGCAGAAAGTTTCAGGTTCAATCTCTGATTTACCTTTAAGAATCTTTCTGGGAGTTCTTTCATATTGTTAGGCCTTATTACTTCTAATGGAGCGCTGTTACAAAAGAATTTCCACGTGGGGATTAATGCTTTGTTTCTTGTATTTGTTTCTACTCATGGCACAGTTTTAGTCGACACTGCACCAAGTATTTTATTAAATTCAAGAAGCTTCTTTGAAAATAATACTCTATAGATCAAAGCACAGAGCCAGAGGGAAAGGCTCTTTAAACAAATGCCTTTAAAGGTCATGAAGCAAAGACAGACAAAGGAGGTGTATTTGAGGGAGGATCCCCGGCCTCCAAGTCAATACAGTAATTATTGCAACAAAAGCACTGTTATTAAGGCTTTATGGGAGATCAGTGTTTACGGAGGATGACTCCTAATAAGGGTTAAAACAGATGTAGTTTTCTTCAACACTGCAAGGTTAAAGGGCGCATTTTTATCTAATTTCTCCTAAATTTATTTCAGAAAATGCTTTTTAAACTACTTATTTGTTAAATAAAACGATGATGGGGCTCTCCTCCAGTGATCCCACTGTGGAAGACAAACTGGAAAAGCTTTAATGCGGACAAAGCTGATGGAAACTTGTGTCCAGTACATGACAGCGTGAATGTGAGGATACCCTTGAGAGCAAAACGGTCGGAAGCATTTACGGCTTTATCTCTACAACCTTGACAAAATGATTGAAATGGGGTGTCATGGAAAAACGCAGATAAGATTTCAGACTTCCCCGCTTGGAGACTCATATTGCTTTACGCTCTTGAAAGTCATTTCGGTACATTTAACAGTTTTAACAGTTAATTTAACATTTTTTCTACCAGATAACACGGAAAGCATAATGTCTCTGTCTGTCTTCCTGTCTGGGTCTGTCTCCCTGCCCCACCTCTCTCACAGTCACACAAATACATTAGTGGTTTAGCAATAATTACCTCATTCATTTTCATTTACTATGATGACTTGTGTGCCATAATATTACTTCAGGGGGGTCGTATTTGCATAATCATGAAGGGAATCAGTTCTGCTCTTCAGCTCGGCCTTTTCCAGCATAGATATGTCAAAGCTGAGAGAAAAATTAGCTCCTTTACCAAAGCAAAACAAAGGCCTTATTCATGGCTATACCACCTCCTAATAAAGAGCTCAGAACTGATGTGCTTCAGGTATTTGAGTTAGTATTAGTTATGATAGTTTCTGAGCATAAATCCTGAAACCACGTGTGATTACAAACCATAAAGTTACTGTCTTGAGCAAACAGCAAAGCAGATGTGACTCATGCTTGTTTCTGTGCAGGTGTGTTCCCTGATGCATGGCCTCAGCTTCACTCCTGCAGCTCTGCAGGACTCGGCCTGACCTTCCAGTGGAACAACAACACTATTGATCCGCCATCCACAGACTCTTACAGTTGCTAACCGGTTTGTTTGTAAATGTCCTCGGAGTAAATGGTGAGGTTGATGTGCGATCATTTCTAAACTTTTGCCCTTGGCAAAACTTAGAATGCATTTCCTTCCATTGGCCAACAAAGACGGTGTGCTGGAATATGTGAAGTTGAGGGAAAACATGTTTAATTGGGAACTTAGTGAAACTGCACAAAGAGAATATTTGCATTATCTTGATTCGATTTAGCCGTAGATTGGTTGTGAGAGAATATGTGAGACGAATATGAATGCTGTGTAAAACAGAATGGCAAAAGCTTCCATTTGAAAAAGAGACCAATAAACAAGGAGCTTAACTGTGTTGCGAGTTGGCATACAAGTCTTTTAGAAAATTATATTACTTGTTGCTTAATTTATTACTTAGGTATCTTTTTAACGAGTTAGTTTAATGACTCATTTAATAGAGTACAATGTCCATGGCAAATTACAATGTCATTTACAGATATTAAAGCGTACAACAGTGAAGACATTAGGTCGGCCCAATGTCATGATTGACAGGTTGCTGTTGTGGCCTAAGGTAATGTGTAATTTTAATAGTTTTCCAGCCTTCTACTTTCAGACCAACATGCTGACAGCCACAATAAACTTAATGCTTCTTTGCACGAGTCTGCAAACCAGTGGGAGGCATCATGGTTGCTGTGTCCATCTTTTCTAAACATATACTTCTGAGGTAAAACTGAATGTCTTCCTTTGTGTCTGACTGCTCTGGGCTGCTTGAGTGGTAATAAAATGCAGTTTCCAGCACAAATATTCAACCCCTTACTGGGCTTGGTGACGGTGGACCCTGATTTGTCATGTTCGTTTGTAATGGCTCATCTCGACTACTGTAATGCCCTTATTTTGGGCATTGGCTTGTCTGCTATAAATCACCTCCAGTCGGTGCAAAATGCAGCTGCTGGTAAGTGATGCACGAAAAAGGAAGCACATCACGTCAATCTTGGCCTTCTTCCACTGGATCACCCGTTTTGCTTGTTTTTAAGTTCCAGAGTTACAGTAGTCCTCCCCGTTCCCTCATATCAGCCAACCAGATGCTCCTCACGGTCCCCAAATCTAAGTATTAATCTAGAGGTGACTGATGTGTTTAAACAGCAGCTCAGAAATTATGGGATGACCTGCCTCTCCTGGTCCGGCAGGCCCCATCCTTGGTTGTTTCTAAATTGGCGTTGAAAAGCATGCAAGATTCCTGGCTTTTCTTTTCTTTGTGCTTATGTTTTTTTGCTTTTATTATTGTTTTTAATGTGTATCCTTTTCTATTTTTCTGTACAGCACTTTGTATGTATGTTACTACCAAAGATTGTAAACTAATGTGTACCAGGTTAAAATATAAGGAACAACTGGGTGGTTCCCCAAACAGAAACAAAAATTGGACCTTGTCGTGTTATTATGTGAAAGACTTATTAGACAGAAAATCTGTCTGTTTTTAGGTCGCAACAACAGCTGAATACACTGTGTTTCATGTTCTAACAATAAAACTTGGCATGTTCTAATGTGGTATGCTTCATATTTTTACAATAAAACTGTTAGATTATAACACGCAAAGGTCTCTTTTTAATTGGGTGGCACTCAGTCCTGTAAAACACTGAAATTAGTTGCTTGAATTGTTCTTGAAAACTTTATAAAGTGAGGTTAGTTTCTTGCTCAAGCCTCTATTTGCTGTTATGGTAAGATTTGCATGCACCCTTGACAAAAACAGAAACATAGACAAACTAAAGCTATATTGTAAATATGTGTGAAAACAGCTGATTTCCTACCCAATAAAAGTACAGTAGGTAAATTTAGTTTTAGCAAACTGGCTTACTGAACCTTGTAGTTCTACATTTCTTTGAAGTAAATGATGCTACAGAAGTGAGACCTGCTGATTTTAGTTTGACAAACCATGACTGCAAACAGGTTTTGGGGGCTGCTGTTGATTCATTCATTCATTTTTTCATACCGCTTATCCAGTTTAGGGGTTGCTGGAGCCTATCCCAGCTATTATCAGGCGTGAGGCAGGGTACACCCTGGACAGGTTGCCAGTCTGCCGCGGGGCCAACACCGAGAGACAGACAACCATTCACACACACATTCATTCCTAGGGACAAGTTAGAGTAACTAATTAACCTAACATCATGTCTTTGGAGGGTGGCAGGAAGCTGGGGTACCTGGAGAGAACCCGAGCATACACGGGGAGAACATGCAAACTCCACAAAGGAAAGCCACAGTTGGAATTGTTTGAACCCCCTCCCCAGCCGGGACTCGAACTAGCAAACTGTGACGCTGTGGTGCTAACCACCACCCCACCATGCAGCCCAGTTGCTGTTGATTCATTTAATACCAATTACTTTTTCTAATTGGTTTAAAGGTGCTACAGAAGATGATTTCAGAAAGCAGAGACTGTTCACGAGGTTTTGAATAATGTGGATGCGCAAGACCAACCTGCTAGAGTAACAGCTCCCTCCCCTGACCACAGCACGTTTACAAGCCACTCCATGTTTAGCAGACAGCAGATACAGATTTTCCCATCATGTCACAAATGCAAGTAAAACAGATGTCATCGTCTGAACGACGCTCACTGCTAGTAGAATGATTTTTTGCAACCAACTGGAAAGGTCAGAGAAGAATGCACCGTTTCCGGCATGCAGTATTACTCTCGCCAATCAAACACTCATTGATCAATTTCGCCTATTACCTGTTGAATTGACCGTCAAAGACTCTTACTATGGTAGTTAAAGTGATTGGCAAGCTAATATACAAATGAAAAATGTAAGGAATGCAGAGATGATTGGCGGAAGATTTTTCAGCCCCATTACTTTCATAGCTGATGTATAATAATATTCATATATTTAAAGCTTATAACTAATCGTAGTGTATGGGGTAGTGAACCCAATTTCATTGAATATAATGCATAAATGATAGAAGATGCTGAAAGAAACACATTCAGCGATGCCTTTAACAGCTTTATAATGCTGATTGGGTTTTAGGTCATTGCCTTGAAGATTCTTGACGATGCCTTGGAAGTGATTCACAGGTTTTAAAGTTTGCTGATCTGGTTGACTTTAAAACTACACAAACCATGTTTAAAGTAAAAAAAAAATGGTATTATTGCTTTTGATGGAATATATCTGTAACATTTTTTGACCAAAATAAATTATAAAAAAAAAAAAAAAGGATGGAGTTCAGCCTAGCTGCCACTGGGCAAAATGCCATGCACAGGCTAAACAAGCAAACTCCACCCAGAGAGGCCTCAGCTGGGAACAACCAAACAGGGGACCTTCTAGCTGTGATGGAGCAGTACTAACTTTCACAAAACTATACTGCTGCTTATTGCATCCCACACACATTGGCTGTTCTGATGTTTTGCTTATACAGCATTAAGAAAACTCAGAACTATAAATATGGGCACACAGATCCTTGCATAGCGAAGAAGCTTCACACCACAATTCTCCCAAGATTATACTTCACTGTTATCAAGGGAAAAGAGAAAAAAAAAAAAAAAGAAAGGGGGGGGGGGGGGGGATCTTAGTTGCTTGAGTTGCACCATTTCTCCTACAGAATATTTGTATTTAATATCACTCTGAATCCTTTTTTTTTTTTTTAGTTCTGCACATTTCTGACCATGTTTGCTGTTGCTTTTGCAAGATTGCCTGTACTCTTGGTGTTATTTATGCAAGAGATTAGTATTCACCTACAATATGCAATAATCACCTCAGCACCTATTAACACAGATATCCACATACCTTCTGAACCCTTTGTTCAATACAGACATAAAAGCACCATTGTTTTGGTATTATTAGTTTATTCATTTTATGTCTGTCTATAATTGTAATTTAAATTGAGATCAGACAGCATTTTATGAGAAATCAATAGCAAAGTTGCCACTATATTTTCTTGCTGCAATAAGCAATTCTAGCCTGCATTCAGAACTGTAGTGGCAACTCCCGCAGAATAAAATTTTTAGTCGTGTGGACTTCCTGAAATGAAGACCATTGAAGTGGGTTATTGAGCTATAAAATGAAGCGATTCATACTCCCTCAATATCTTCTCCTGACAGCTCTTCTTGGTGCACCTTCTACTGGAGGAAGATTGACATAAAAAACATCCTTCCCTAAACACAGCCATCACTTCCACATAATTACCCAGGAAGAATCAAATTAGCTCCTGACAAGATAATTCACCGACTGGCTTGGACTCCTTACGCCCTCAGATAAGACAGCTAAATACTCAAGCTTTGGATAAGAATTTATGGTCAAATGCAGAGCAATTTACTCAAAAGCCTGTCAGTCAATAGCATGAATGTGGGTACAGTGTGTGTGTGTGTTAAAATGTGCTTTTGTGTGCAAGTCTGTGCTGCTGATGTCTGTAAAATGTGTCATGCCTTTGTTCTACTGATGACGCACAGGACATAAAGACTTAGCAGCAGGATCTTTGTGCTCTTTGTGTGACACACCATGAGAGCTTTTTTCCTCCACAACTAAGAGACAAGGGAAGTTCAATTGGAATCTGTGAAACAGCTACTATATGAAGTTTAAGTTGAGGTAAAAAAAAAAAAAAACTGCAAAAACAGCCATTATTGTCATAAACTTGACTTCAAATTTCAACTACTTAAGATGCAGTGACAGATTAATAAGAAGTAAAAGCAGTAAATGTGTGCGCGATATGATCTGAGTTTTCACTTCACCAGCAAGTTAATTACTCATGTCAACAGAGTTATCTGTTTTCATCTTTCTATCACAGTCAAATACAGTTTTATAGTTAGGAAAGCACCTCCAAGGACTGAGGTTTTATAAATATAGGACTGCCAGTCTAATGCCAATTAATGATCCAACACCTGAGCTCTGGATTTATGTTTTAATTATAACTCGACTTCCTCCCTGGTTAAGTCTTTGATGGCTCTTCTTGAAAAATAGATAAAATGTACAGAAAAAATGTCTAAAAATCTGCAAATAAATGTACAATGTCGACGTGTTTTTATGCTTTCCTCTCAAAAAGACAGACTGTTAAAAGCAATAGAACGACAGCTCAAACATGTCTGTTTAATGCCTCTGAGAACTCATCATCTTTAACACTTCGGCACACCTTCAATTGGGCTCATCTTTAATCTTTTTGAAAAAGCCTGGTTCAAAGGCCCCGTCTCATCTAAGCATCCTGAATACCTCTTTTCTTGGCACTTACAGATAGAGCCCTGAAAGTGATTTATATACTCTTCCTAAGGGAGGTTCTAGTCCTGTTTACAGAGCATCACATCTACAGATTGGCCTTGAGTTATTGATGGGCTGCTCAGTAAAAACTGGTCTTGCATTAAGACGGTCAGCTGTAAGTCTTTTATTATGTGTGATGATCCTTAATCTTCAAATAATGAGACACAGAAAAACTTTGAATGCGCATGTGTGAGTGTTGATGAGAATATGTGTGGTTGGGGAGCTGGGTATTGCTGGACCTTGACCAACAGATGCTGCGTCATTCATGTGCATCAGCTTGCTGCTTAGAAGGTGTGTGAATTCTGTATCTGTGTTATATATGTGTGTACTATGTACTCACCCCTTGTGAGAAGTAAAAGGCTGCAATACCCAATGGCCAGAAACAGCAGAGCATGGAGAATATGGCCAGGCCAAGGTGGTCTCTTGGAGGGACGACTATGAAGTTATCTTCACTCTCGCTGTCGCTGGAGCAGTCCGTCTGTGCAGAGAAAAAAAAAAAAAGAAAAAGTCAAAATGTGCACACCTTATGCTTTATCCATTATTAAATTCCATATTTTGTGATGGAGCATAAAGAGCTATTCATGCTAAAATAATGCTTTTGTTCATTTTCCCCAACACTAAATGGTTAAAAATTCATTAATAGAAAATGAATGCAGTTTAATACCATTGTAAATTTTTAATGGAAAATCAATCCATCCATCCGTCCGTCCATCCATCCATCCATCCATCCATTCATCCATTCATCCATCCATCTGTCCGTCCGTCCGTCCGTCCATCCATCCATCCATCCATCCATCCATCCATGCATCCATCCATCCATCCATCAGGGGTGACAACATACTAATCCACTGTAATTTTGCAATAACTTTTGTTGCAATATCATTTAAATTATTTTGCAATTCATTTCAAATGGATTCACATCAGTCAATATATTCTAGGGCTGGGAAATATAACCTTAGATCAATATCACAATATATTGAGCAGTTCACCTTGGTAACGATAAATGGACGATAACTCGTTACAGACTTGATGGGGTGGATTTGCATGACCACAGTCTTTGCATGTAGCTCTGTGTCTTAAAGGGGCATGAGCACAGCATACTTATAAAAAGACAAAAATGATTTTTTTTTTCTTATTATTAAAACATCAAACATATCAGCATGGGAAAAATTCTGTCAGTTATTGTTGTAAATTTTGGCATCGGTAAATTTTTGGTTTATCGCCCAGTCCTAATAGATTCAGAATATCTTTGGTGACACATATTGCGGTGTATTGTGGATGAAATATATTGCGATATATCGACTATTGCAGAATCGCCGTATCATGATAATATTATTGTAGGCAAAATATGGTGATAGTATCATATTGCGAGGTACCTAGTGATGCCCACCCCTACTATCCATGCATGCATCTATACATGCATACATCTATCCATCTATGCATCCAGTTTCTATTGTTTACGTGGGAGTAGGTTCTGGGGGAGTAGTTTCCCAGACCTTGCTTTTCATAAACAGCTTGAGGAGGTGATTGGGGAGATGACTACTGAAAGCCTACTGAGGTAGGATCTTTCCAACCCCCTCCATAAATTGCCAACTCATCATGATGAAAGGGGTAAAGTGCTCCAAGGATACTAGAAGCTGTGCTGGTGACTGCAGTTTGACCCTCGTATGCTCTCCGAAGGCTACTTGGTCTTGGGTGAAGTGCCATTCAAAGTGAGCTTTGTAGACCTCATGACAAGCTAACCTGGGAAATGAGTTATTCGGGTTGAAGTCAGTCCTAGAGTAGAGGCTCATCAGCAAGAGCCTGTGGGTTGGATTACTGCCCATGAAGTCTGGCTAATCCTAGCCATGAGTTTCAGTGGATTGTCATATTCCAGCTTCACTACCTGAGAGAAACATCGTAAGGGCCTGGTGCTATATTGATTGGGCAGTCCAGTCTGAAGCAGGTATCTTGAAGTCTTGGCAGTCCATTCTCCATCTGTTGAAAGTTCCTGGGATGCTGCTAGGCTACAGGTAGCTTTGTACAACAGAAACTTTTAATGCTCTGAAACATTTTGTATAAGGATACTTTTAAATGTACTTATGGGTTTAAATATGATCATAACAAGAAACTATTGAAGGTCATCCTAGAGTAGCATCAAACACACAGAACTAAAACCCAAGGCTAAACCTAAGTTGGAGACCTTGCAGCTTGTAGGACTCTCCATTAATACAGTGTTGTCTGAAGTCACTATGTGGGAGTTTTTTGGCCTGAGAGCATGATTTACATAAACAGCATTGGAGCGACTTAAATAAACTTATATTTATGCATGGTAGGGCAGGAAGCCACAGCACTCAGCAGGGATGATTGGATTACAGCAAATACAGGAGACTGGCTTCATTCTCTGGTTAGGGCATCATATACCATTGCAGCTGGCACTTAAAACTAGCACTTGTGGCTTATTTACAGTAGTTTGGACCAATCCAAATCACCATGCTACATGTAGTTTTATATGACAAAGCAGCTTGGGTCAAAACTGTCTTCATTAAACCTTCACTTGGGAAGAAGGGTGGGATCAGACAAAATTCCAATTGGGTTACATAGTTCAGTGCTGTCAAGGCAGCATGCAAAATACATAGATATACATACGCATACATATAAAGTATATTAGGGATGCCAGTATCGGTACTCTCTCCAATATTGGCCTATTTTGCTTTTAGCCTATTGTGTTTATGCTGCCATGCTGGCGTCAATCTGTATATATACTGTATATAATGTTGACACATGGTAGCACACCTGGTTTCTACCTAATTTGGCTTTCTACATTTTGATATAACTCATTTAAAGATAAACGCATTGCTTATCTTTGGTTGAGTAGATCAACAAACAAACACAATTAACTCAGATTTCATCGTACATGATGAAAGATACAAGATAGTTTTAGTCTGTGCAGTACAAGGAGCAGGTTGAGGTAATTTTCAGGATGAATTCCTTTGAAAAGAAAAAATGCATTTGTATAATAGGAAAGAAAACATGTCATCGCATGCAGGATCATTTGCTTCCACAAAATATCACAGCTCATATTCATGAATCTTTTGTGATGGCCCATTAGTTTTTCATTAGTTTTGATATACAGTATGCAGATTCCAACATTTTGGCATCTAAACAACAGATGGCATCAAAAAAAGCTACGGTTGGAAGTAACCTCCATTTCAGACGTGAAATAGTTATGAATCAAACACACCTCCACCCTAAAGCTTTATGAAACTATTTCACGCTCCACGCAATTTTCCTCACATTGAGCCTTCAGCAAATGAGAACAGCTACACATACATTTCATTCTGTTTTAAAGGCT